>JAJJWX010001217.1:0-120392 GCA_023529315.1 Papaver bracteatum
GCATCTCCTATGGGTAGTCTCCAAATTGAGACTAACTCACCCATATGGAAGACTACTCACCCATATGACGATAGCCACTATGGGCAATTTTTTGAAAAACCTTACGGAGACCTGCCTCGTGAATAAATTTTTTCCATAACTTTACGGAGACAGTCTCCTTAGTTTCAAAAAAGAAAATAAAACGGAGACTGTGGTCCCCGCTTTGTTTTGTAAATCCACAAAACATCCAGGAGACTAGTTTTCTCCCATTTTTCTTCTTCTTCACTTCCATTTTTATTCTCCCCCTTCTTCCCCCTTCTTCTCCATTACTAAAACTAAGCTAAATTGTAGAATAGTTTGATTAACGATTCGGGTGAGTTACTAACCCTTAATTTTAGTGTTTTTTCCTTTCAATTTCAATATATATTGAGTTTTTGATAAAACCCTAATTTGTTTTTTTCAATTCCTCTAATTCAAGGTTTGAGAAAATTAAGAGC
Organism: Papaver bracteatum; assembly: GCA_023529315.1. Taxonomy (NCBI): domain Eukaryota; kingdom Viridiplantae; phylum Streptophyta; class Magnoliopsida; order Ranunculales; family Papaveraceae; genus Papaver; species Papaver bracteatum. Next base: position 477 of record JAJJWX010001217.1, read on the forward strand.
AAATTGGCCTAATTGAAGGTATGAACAATGAACCCAATTCATTTTTTTGAATGTTATTAGTATGATATTTAGTTTAATTTTAATAGATAATTCATGGTATGTGTTTTAGGGTTCCTATAGAAACAATGGATTATACTAAGTGTGTCATCTAGAAGTGAAGAAAATCATGTTTGCAACACACTTAACATGGAAGATGATAAACCTTGATGTATTTTAGGTGGTTGGAGTAATATGAATATCATGTATGCAATTGTATGCCAAAATGATAGATGTAAATCGTTTATAGACAATTGTGGATTGGACGGTTACTAGAGATTAATGTTTCGAAAGATGATCAACAACTCACACACGCAATTGTTGAGCGCTTTTGAAATCCACAAACACGTTTCATTTTCCTACATTTGAAATAGGACTCACCCAATGACTTTCACTTGGTTGATATAGAAGAGAAAACGGAGTTAGTCTAGAATATATTGATTTGTGTGAAGGATAATAGGGAACTTTGTGTGGAGTATGGGAAAACCTTTTTGCCAAATTTAGTTCAACTTATTTTCGAAAAAAAGAAAGGGAAAAGAAAGCCGCGGAAAGGAGGAAAGCACTAGAAGGAATTGATGAAACTCAAGAACCGAGTGATAATGAAGAAGAAATTGGTGAGAATGGGGAAAGGATAGCTCATGGTCTTGATGTATTCTCATATTTGAAGCAGAGAAGTGGTGGTATCAAATGTGTAGACTTGTGTGATTGGTTGAGAACATTTCAAGGAAAGGTGGAGTTGCTATGGAACCATATTGGGATGAAATTGTTCGGGTTTTCAGGTTTTATGGATGATTGGTCAAGTGCTTATGCCTAATAGTGTATCTACCACAAAGGTAGGATGGTTATGTAACTTTGAGAACTTAGATAACACAATTAGGTTTGATTGGGGATCTCCCACATTGAATTTGTCTTTATAAATCTTTGGGTGAGGTTAGTAGCAAATTGAAGTCTTTCAACGGCATGTGGATGATCTTAGAGGTATGTACATATGGCTCATCTTACCTCTTAAACCAATTTAATGTTTATATTTCCTTAAATGTTATATATTGATTTTTCGTTTCATTTTTTTTTGTAGTATTGGTTTTACTATTATTTCCACACTTTGGCTCCCCAAATTGAAGGAAATCCACCGGTTTGGAATGATTTATGGCCAAAAATCAAGGTGTTTAACAAGGGAAACAAGTCGGGGGTTCAAAGGGATATGGGAAGACACTCAATTTCTATTGCTCGTAAGCAATTGAGAATAGGTCAATGAATGGAACAACATGGCAGCCATGGCTTGGAAGTGAGCATGCTAATAATGAAGTCCTAAGATATTCAAAGACGTTGTCAAAGAAACGATGTGTATTCTTGGATATTGAAGATGATAAAGGCTATAGGTACTTGGGAGAGAGATGTTTGCTTCAAGTAACCGGGGTATTAGGTATTCCACCTTACCCACCTCCACAAAAAGAAATGGTACTAATGAATCTAAGTATTTGGAGAAGTGCAAAGGTATGAGGACTTCTAGAAAACCCAATCGATTGCAACTATTGAGGAGTATGAAAAATGGTGGTCTAAAGTTTCAGTTGGTGCATACTTTGCAAAGGATGAGCCAATATTGCTTCGAGGACGGAATCGGGGACAACATTTCCTCATCATCTCAAGCTCAATTTCTTGTTCCATACCCTCCTCCTATGCAAACAAGTTCATACGTGTATGAAAATGTAAGAGCTCAAAAGGAAAATGAGAATGTAGAGCTTGAGTACCTTAGAAGTCGGGTTCAGATCCTTGAAAAAGAAAATGTGTTGCTTCGAAGTGAGAATGAAATTCTACGAACGTCCTTCAGATCACAAGACTGTTATGCTCCAATTGTTGGGTGCTCCTCCGATCAAGTTGATCCTGATATTGTGAATGAAACTCAAGTCCCCGGGTCTTCCAATCAAGTTTTTCCGGATATTGTTACTAATACTCAAGTTCCTCCTCAACAATCAACTAACTCGGAGTGGACGGTGGTTTATGGACCTCTAACAAGTAGTGAATGAATGTTATTTTGTAGACTTGGTTGTTTTAAAAATGAATGTTATTTTGGTTACATTGTTGTTTTAAAGATGAATGTTATTTAGGTTACATTCTTGTTTAAAAATGAATGTATTTTTTTGGCTTAAGTAATATGTTATTAAATGTTTATATCGACATTTTTTTATAAACATTATTTGGTGATCCTATTTTTTTTTTAATTCTTTTGTAGGTACAATGAGTGACACGGAATCGGATGACAATGTCATTTCTAGACGCCGGAGTAGGAGACGAACTAATGGGGCGATGGTGGTGAGGACGTTAATGTTGCAACAATCAATTGCTCTCATGACTCAACAACCCGAACCGGCTGAGGTAAAAAGAAGACGTTATTCTATTAGGAATAGGGTTCTTCACGATGCTATTATGATGCGTGATTATTTTACTGGTGGTAAACTTACTTATTCGGAAAAGAATTTTCATGACCGTTTACGTATGAGAAGAGAATTGTTTCTTAAGATTAAAGATGATTTGTGTGAAATGGACACACAGTGGCCTCAAGGAATAGATGCACTAGGTATTCCAGGACATTCTCCACATATGAAAACTCTTGCATGTCTTAGGTTACTTGCTACGGGACAGTCGGCTGACTCCATAGATGATTATGTGAGAATGGGTAAAACAACCCTATATATGTACTTGAAGAGATTTGTTAGGAACATAGTTAGGCGTTATAGTGGGGAGTACTTGCGCACTCCAAACCAAGATGACACTAATCGCATTTTAGCTGAGAATAAAGCAAGGGGTTTTCCGGGTATGGTTGGGAGTGTGGATTGCATGCATTGGCCTTGGAAGAACTGTCCTTCGTCTTGGGCAGGATATTATGCATCTTATAAAGGTGAACCGACGATAGTGTTAGAGGGGGTTGCTACTTATGATTTGTGGTTTTGGCATGCATATTTTGGGAGTCCCGGATCAAATAATGATCTTAATGTACTTAACTCATCTCCATTATTCGATGGCATTTTTTCTGAGGCAGCTCCAAAAGTTGATTTTCAAACAGGTGGTGGAAGATTTGATATGGGTTACTACTTGGCCGATGGGATTTATCCCAAGTTATGTACTATTGTGCAAGCTTACAAAAGACCAATAAATGAAAGACAAAAATGTTTTACCAAGATGCAAGAAGCGTGTCGGAAAGATGTTGAGCGTGCATTCGGGGTTCTACAAGCAAAATGGCATATAGTGAGAGGTCCGGTTGAATACTGGGATGAAGAAGACTTAAAATTCATAATGTTGGCTTGTGTGATATTGCATAACATGATAATTCAAAATGAGAGACGAGATGGGGCATGGAGAACCTTTGGAGATGAAGACTATAGGGTTTACCGTGATATTGTACCTCGCGAAGCCGTTAACTATCATGAGTTAAGACATGAACCCTTGTATAATGATCTTCGACTAAGATTGACAAATCATGTTTGGGAGATGTTTGGTAATGAACATGCGGAGGAAGCGCAAGGTAATTAAAGTTAGTTTCTTTTGGTTGTTTGGACAATGTGTTTATTTTGGTTTATTTTGGATGACTAAATAACATTGCATTTTATATATTTGTTATCTCATTACATTGCATATTGTTCATGATAACAATCTTTTAGTTGAAAAGAAATTACAACAAGGAAAACAATAGTAATAGAACTAAAAATTAAAACTTGGAAAAACATAAACCATATTACCCATTACTCATCATTGCTACTATCTTGTTCCATCAAGTTCTTTTCTCTAGTATCTTGTTTTGTTTACGTTCAACCCAAGCTTGGCTGCACTAGATAACTTAGAAATATCCGCCATCATGATTCTTTCCACACGAGCCTTTTTCTTTTCTTTGATTCGACTCATATTTTCCTCTTTTAGTTGTTCTTCTTGCTCTTTCAAATAACTTAACATTCTCTCATTGGTTTCACTAAAGTTGGATTCAATGGAACCACTAGAAGTACCACATGGATATTTTGCTTGTTTAAGAGCTTGAAGAGCTTTCTTCCGAGGTCCCCTTTATTTTTTTCTTGAGTGTCACCCGTATTAACATCTACTCCCATCTCTTCCTCCTCGACATCGTCCGGGCACCATGGACACCATCGACACCTAAATCATCAACAACTTGGACCACGGGTGGTGGGGGTAGTGGGGTATATCGACATATTTGGTGTAATCATAACCGGGTTCACTCTTGTATACCTCGTAGCACTCATCAAGGATGAAGGGTCTCCCATGTATCTTGTGAAACTCACACCGACCACGTATCAACTACAATGTAAACTTTTCATATTAGTATTCATTTACAAACATAATGAGCAATACGTATGAAACAAAAATACATACCGTGTGCTCTTGTCCATAGCCACTTACTCGTCCACCTCGATATAGTTTTCCAAGAACGTACGACAAATAACTTAATTTCTTTCTTTATTTGGTATATTCGGTTTTCTAAACTAGTTTTGTCTCTAACATTTGGGTTACCTTTCGTTTTCTCGATAAATAATGGAATAATTCGTTCCCAATATTTGGTTTTTCCTTGACCAACACCAACACTACCATCACCCGTTATTGCTATATGTGCTTCACAAAGAGCTACATCTTCATCCGTATTAAACTTAATTTGTTGCTTCCTACGACCTTTTTGAGCAATTTGGGTTGAAGGAGTCGGTGTTGGTGAAGAAGACATGGATGGAGAGTGTGAAATCGAAATTAAGAAGAAAACTTAAAAACAAAAATGGAGTAGAAGAAGTTGAGAGGGAGTGGGATGAAGAGAAAATAGTTGGAGGTGTGGGATTTATAGGCTAAATTGTAGCCGTTGGCCAAAATTTATTCAAATACTAAACGGGAGACTGTCTCCCGTTTTTTACTTAAAAACAAAACAAACGTGAGACGGTCTCCCGTTTGGTAGAAAAATAAAAATCTTACGGGAGACAGTCCCCCGTAATAAAATTTCTTTTATTTTAAACGGGAGACGGTCTCCCGTTTGTTGATATTTTCTTTACGGGAGACAGTCTCCCGTAAAGTGTTACACTACCAACCACTCGTTCAGCTGAACGAGTGGTTGAACGTTTTGGGACCAAAATACACCCTTTCACTTACCATAGTGGGAGCAAATTAGGCCAAATTGGTAGTGACCCTTTCAAAATGAAAGGGTAACACTACCCATAGGATTTGCTCTTAGTGAAATTCTGATTCATTTCTTCCCCCTTACTCACAACATCGACCATTAATCTTTCTTTTCTTTTTCCCACTTTTATCTCCTCCTTCCAATTTCTTCTTTTAGACCCGCCTGCACATTGAGATGAAAACAAGCAACAAAAGATCACTAGATCAGACACGCATTGATATCAATAATGTGATGACTAATTCATAATCAACCACTATTAGGCCTCTTCCTATGCATATGTCAAACTCATGTATTTGGCATATATGCACCCACTATGGGTATGCTAAATCGCTAAACCTCATATGCCAATATGTCAAATTTGACATATAGGCATACACGATGGAGTTTTCAGCGGCGATAAAGACTCCATAATTTCGATGGTCTCTTTGTCTCCAAATGATAAAGACTTTATCTCCGAGTAATTATATATATATATATATATATATATATAATCTCTCCTTCTCTCCTACTTTTTCATTTTTTCAATATATTTTTATATTTAAAGGGTCCCACTAATTATATTATAATTCTAAACTTTTTATAAATTCCCCACCCCACCACACAAATACAAATATATTTTTTATTCATTAGATTCCCACCCAACACAATTAAATATATATTTTTAATCAAGTTTGGCATGTCTACCATAGTGGGAAAACTCATTTGGCATGCCACCTGGCATGCCAAACTTCATTTTTTTGCCATAACCATACGAAGAGGCCTTAGCTAAACTAAAATTAAAACAACTTGCAAAGCACAAGATAAAAATAAATGAACTTAGAATATCATTTAAGGTACACTCATTTTTCCAAAAAAAAAAAAAATCATCTTAAGGTACACTTGTGGTGGTGTCTTTTACAGTAGAGAACAGGTTTTTGGTACATATAGACCGATAGGCATGGCAGGTGTAAAATCTTTATCATTTTTCAATTGGACCACACATTGCTTTTTAAATGAAATGTTTATATTCGTGCCTTTCAAAAACCTGGCTAAATTGGGCCTATGAGAATTAATTGAGGCCTATAACAATCGGTTTACTCGACATACATATAAATCCCGATTTTAGCATTATAATCAACAATCGGTTTACTCGACACACATGTAAACCCCGATTCTGGAGTTAAATTTAGGCCCCAGTTAATTCGAATAGGCCACAATTTAACTAGGTTCCGAAAGTTGTAACTTTTTTTTTTTTGAAGGAATTCAGGAAAGCTTTGAGTAGACGTGGTTTGCACGTCAAAATTTGAGCAACGGCCAGCACGGCACAGCCGTTTGGAATGGTTCCTTTCTCAGATGTTAGAACTGTAAAAGAGGACTGGAAGCGCCCATTAGTCTGAAGGCTCACGTTAAATATGGGGGGGGGCAAATATGCCTTTTCCAAAGTGAAGAGATGAATTTATAGTGCAATCATCTTAGACATAGTAAATGTAATCACTGATGCAGCACAATTATACAGCTCTGCTGTTGCTGTATCAAAATTCAAAAGAGTTCAGTACTAAAATACCGAAAATGAAAAACATACATATGCACACCAAATCCTCTAAACTGCTTCAATAGAAAGGAGATTAGGACGACTTGTGATGGTCAGCACTGTCTCTAAGATACACTGTCACTTACCTCAAGGTTTTCTGCTAATATACAAAGGCGAAAGCATTGGCAACTTCCTTTCCATAAGAGTGGGTTTAGAAGGCTGTCATCTCAGGGTACTTTCCAATAAGATACATGCTAGTTTTCTTCTCTGGGGTTATTTTTCCTCCATTCCCATGGCTTTTCAGGATCTGAATCTGCCCATAACCCAATCCCAGCAGCTTTAGCCTCCTTAGCCCACTAATGCAAAACATAAAGGTGTACAACAAAGAATAAGTTTGAGAAATAAGAACAACTATAATCAAAATATGGCTTCAAACTCACCCTTTTGAGTTCAGGGCGCTTGTCAAAAGCTGCATAATGCCAAGCGAGCCTTTCTTGAGCATTACTTCCTGCACCAAGGAAAGCAAAGATGCATAGTAAATGAACCGGATGAGATCATAGAAAGGGATTTCTTAAAATGTAAGTAATACTATAATGGAACTGCTAGCAATAAGGCAGCTGTGTGGTACCTGTGCAAATTGTCCATTGCAATAAACGTCTCCTACGAGTCGATTATATTTATCCTCCCCGTACACATGAACAATCACACAATTTCCTTTAACAAGCTTAGTAAGTTCTTTCTTCGCCTCTTTTCCAAAGGGCTGTTTGTTCTCTGGTGCATCAATGCCCCTGCTTATTCAATAGCGTGTTAGAGCAAATTCATGTAACCAAAATCAAATTAGCAGTGTTTTACCTCAATCGAATCCGGTACTCTCTGGCAAGAATTTCCTTTTGTTTGAACCACGTACGACTCTGTATGTAACAAACAACAAACTGGGTTTTAGCAACTTTTATTGCTGAGGAAACAAATTTGAAGATAAGCAAGAACCTGTAACCAGCATCCACAATGGTCTTATGCAGTACTTTTTCCTTCGGCTTATCTTTGGATGCACGTGCTTTTGATCGTTCTGATACTGCCACTCGAACATCCTCAGGAACACTGATGGTGGCTTCCCTAGGGTCCGCGACATCAACATAAACGGTTAAGCCGTCCCCATCAGCAACAGCATAAGCATCCACCTAGAAGTAATTTAATTCCAGTTGTGAAACCAAACTTGAAATTGTTTCAATTAGAATAGATAAAGAACTGGTTTTGCAATTATTTGCACTATCTCACCGGAAATGTGTGTAATTCGAATTTCACCCCTTCAGGCCGAGGAGGAGGAAAGACTTCTACTGCAGGAAAGACTTCTTCTGCTGGAATGTCAATCTGATGCTCATGCAGAACTGGAAGACCATAGAATTTCAACAGACCCTTAAACAAAAAATAAAATAAAAGCCCCTTAGTCTAGTTAATTAGTAGTTTAGCGCTACATCAACAACAACAAAAAACTGAATTGTACATGCCTTTCATCGAAACTCATTAATTGACATCCTAATTAAACAAAAAACTGATCGCGAAATCACAAATTCTAGCAGTGCATGTCCAGTAATGTATATATACCTCAACATCAGCCTTTTGGTTTTTGTGTAAGGTCTGCATGACAAGCCTAGATGCTTGCTCAGGTGTTTTTGGTGGCGGTTTTGCACCTTTCCATGCCTTCAAAAGTTTCTCGTACCTTTCAACATTTTACACATAAATTTCAAAATAGATGTAGCAAATTTTGCCAATCATGCTTAATGTAGTAATTTAAGATCAAACAAGTAATCAGGGTCAAATTAATATTACCATTTAGCTTGATCTTTCTTTGATGATGCAACATGCTCACTAAGTAATTCAGGAACCTTAAAAAAAATCAGGAAATTCCATGTTAATACCATAAAATGGAAAAGCACAAAGATGAAATTAAGGTGTTGGAGAGATTTTACCTCAAAAGTATTGTCAAAGTTAAAAAGATCAGAACCCAGAGATGAAACACCATTAGTAGGAGGAGGAGGAGGAGGAGGTTGGGATACATGGTGATCTGGTGATGATATGTTAGAATAATCTTGATCATCATCATCAGAAAATGTTTTTGGCTTGCTGAAACAAATCCCATGTATGATCCCAACAAGAGTGTTTCCAACTCGATTGCGAAAACTTGAATAAATTCCCATATTGAAAATGGAAATGAAGATGGATAAAGCAGACTAGCAGAGAAAGTTTGAAAAAATGTAAAGGGCAAGAGAGAGAGGAAGAACACTGAGTAGTGTAGTGGTACGTACTACTCCAATAATGAAAAAGCAAGTTAAAAGGAAAATTCCAAAATGCTAATAGGAGGTACTGATTTGTTGAGGGGTGTACCACTCTAATGGTGAAAGATTTTTGTTTGCTATGGATATTTTAGTACACATCTAATGAAATTAGTACCCCTCTTAGCATCCATGGATAATAATAATAATACAATTATAAGAAGTAGGTAAGAGGAGAATATTAGGAAGACTTAACTGAGAAGTCAATAAGAGATTGGGATGGGATGGAAACTCTTTTGGGAAATGATACACGCACTGCCGCTGTGCACCGCGGTGTGCACCGACACGAAATCCAACGGTTCACAGGGAAAGGTACGGTGATTAGCAGGGGTGGGAGCCATTAGTGGGGGCCGCTTTTTTATTTCTGTCGCACACTCTCTCCGCGGGACAGGGTCGCAGTACAGCTGCAGGTGCATTAATCATTTTGGAACTCTTTTTGGAATCGAGTACCATTATCTTGGGGCTCTTTTGCACTTAAACTGAAGTTGGAACTTAGAATTCATTGTTTTAGTAGAAACGATTCTAAAAGTTGGATATATTTCTGAGAGGTTAATTTGACTCAGGATTTCCAGTGTAATTTTTAGAGCGTCCACAGTCATGGACTAAAAACTGGACTAAAGGACATATAGTCCAGAAAATCAATCGCAGTGGGGCTGTACTAAAACCATATATTTGGTTTTAGTTGGAGAGAGAGTGAAAACTGGACCAAATTTGGTCTCGACCATGGACTAAAACTAAATATAGTATAAGTAATTTCGGCGCTTTGATGACGGCAAGAAACCAAATGTACGCGCCCTAACCAAAGGTAAGCCAAAGTCCGCGCCACAACCAGGCGAACGAAATGTGGCCAACCAGGCGTAACCCAAAAGTTTATTATGGGGCGTTCAAAATACGCCCCAATGGGGGCATTTTTAAAAAAATACGCCCAATGGCGCGCGCTTTGAAAAATACGCCCCAATGGGGCGCACTTTTGTGAGTTCGCCATGCATTCTTTTTTTTTTTATTTTTTTTCTTTTGGTGTACTCGTGAGTTCGCCCCATGCTAAAACCAAAAAATATAGTTTTGGTATAGTTTTGGTTTTAGGATAATCCATGATTAGAATAAAACTGAATAGACTTAATTACATCAAAAGGTCAGTATTAAACATGGTAAATAAAAAGAATAAAAAATAACTTAGAATATCATTTAAGGTACATTTCTCAAAAAAAATATCATTTAAGGTACACTAGTGGTGTCTTTTAAAAAGAGAACAGGCTTTTTGGTACATAGGATGATAGGAACTGAGTAAAGCTTTATCAACTTTGGATTGGACACATTGCTATTCCCAAAGTTTTAACTTCATTTTTAAGGAACTGAGTATAGCTTTGAGTAGACATGGTGCGTATGCTCGGATGTCTTCTGTTCGGAGTAAAATACTTTTCACAGAGGTTAAAGCTTTTTTATACGGCAAATGAGCTTCATCTTCAACACTTTGGAATGGATTCCTTTCTCAGATGTTAGAACTTTAGAAGAGGGTTTTGATGCGCCTATTAATCTGAAGGCTCCCGTTAAATAGAGAGTGTTCAAAATCTGCCTTTTCCCAAATATAAGTTTGCTTAGATTTTCAGGTGAAGACATGAATCTTTAGTCTCTACTGCAACCATTTTAGACATAAATATATTACTGACGCGATACAATTATACAGATCATCTGTATCAAAATTCAAAGGGTCCAGTACAGATATAAAAACATCCATGTGCACAGCAAATACTCTAAACAGCTAGTAGAAAGAAGATTTGGATGACTTGTGATGGCAAGTGCTGTCTCTAAGATACACTAGTTTTCTTTCTGGGGTTATTTTTCTCCATTCCCATGGCTTTTCAGGATCTGAATCTGCCCATAACCCAATCCCAGCAGCTTTAGCCTCCTCAGCCAACTAATGCAAAACATAAATGTGTGTCAAATAATGTACAACTAAGAATAAGTTCGAGCAATAACGAAAACCAAAATCAAAATATGGCTTAAAATTCACCTTTTGAGTTCAGGGCGCTTGTCAAAAGCTGCATAATGCCAAGCAAGCCCTTTCTTGAGCATTACTTCCTGCACCAAGGAAAGCAAAGATGCAAAGAAAATGAACCGGATGAGATCATAGGAAGGGGATTTCTTAAAATGTAAGTAATATAATGGAACTGCTAGCAATAAGGCGGCTGTGTGGTACCTGTGCAAATGTTCCATTGCAATAGACATCCCCTACAAGTCTACCATATTGATCCTCCTCGTAAACATGAACGCTCACACAATTGCCTTTAACAAGCTTGGTAAGTTCTTTCTTCGCCTCTTTCCCAAAGGGCTGTTTGTTCTCTGGTGCATCAATGCCCCTGTTTATTCAATAGCGTTTTAAAAACAACTGCAAATTCATGTAACAAATATCAAATAAGCAGTGTTTTACCTCAATCGGATCCGGTACTTTCTGGAAAGAATTTCCTTTTTGTTTGGACCAGGTACGACTCTGTATGTAATAAACCACAAACTGGGTTTTAGCGACTTTTATTGCTGAAGAAACAAATTTTGAGATAAGCAAAAACCTGTAACCAGCATGGATAATGGTCTTATGCAGTGCTTTGGCCTTCCGCTTATCTTTGGATGCACGTGCTTTTGATCGTTCTGATACTGCCACTCGAACATCCTCAGGAACACTGATGGTGGCTTCGCTAGGGTCCGCGACGTCAACATAAACGGTTAAGCCGTCCCCATCCGCCACCGCATAAGCATCCACCTGGTAGTAATTTCCACTTGTGAAACCAAATTTGAAGCCTTTTCTAGAGAACACAAAATGAGGTAGTTTCGCAATCATTTCAAGGAAGATTATCTCACCGGAAACGTATTTAATTCGAATTTCACTCCTTCCGGTCGAGAAGGAGGAGTGACTGTTGCTGCTGCATCAATTCTATTCCAAGGCGCAAGCAGACACGGAAGACGATAGAATCTCAATAGACCCTTTGACAACAACAAGAATCCCTTATTGAAGTGTTTCAAAGATAAACAACTAAACTAGAACTTGTTACCATCCTAATTCCTATCGCCATTATCGATTTATCGTACCTCTACTTCGGTCACTCCGTGCTGATGCAAGGTTAGAATGACAAGCCTAGATACTTGTTTAGGTGTTTTGGGCTTTGGATTGGCTTCTCTCCATGCCTGCAATAGTTTCTTGTACCTTCACAAACAAATTTCAAACCATACAAAATAAGATTCATTTAATAAATTCATCCTAATTTGCCACTCCCAATATAGAAAAATTAGATTCTTAAATATGTGGTTTTTAAACATCATCAAACAAGTAGGATTAAAGTAATTGTAGTACCAATTAGCTTGAACTTGCTTTGATGATGCAACATTCTCACTAAGTTTTTCAGGAACCTTCAATCAAAATTCAAGAATTTTTATTGCAATTTACAAATAAATAAGCAGATCTAAACAAGTAAAAGCTGTTGAATTTCGTATATACCTGAGCATTGTTCTCAAAGATTAGAAGATCATGAGCCAAAGATGAAACACTAACAGCAGCTGAGGAGATGAATTTTGTACTACTTTGGTGGTGTACCAATTCTTGGACTGAATCTGTTGATGAACTTTGGTGTCTTACTGTTGATGACCCAGAATCTTTAGTTTTTTGGATTCTGAACCAATTCTTGTAAAGATATCAGATGGTTGAGAACAATATTGAAACAAGATAAGACTAAATTTTCAAAAAAGATTTCTTGAAAGATGGAAATGAAATGAGAACAGAGTGATATTGAAACAAGATAAAGCAATTTTTTTAATATTTTCTAGGAAAGAAAGATTTCTTTTTAATAAAATGGAAGAAATTATTGACAAGAAGGAGAAGTGAGAAAGTCAAGCAGAAGAGTAAGTCAAACCAAGCTGTTGATGGTCGAACCAATTTAATGAAGGATAAACCACCTCAGCTCCGTCAAAGTCCCTACCGTGACAACAACATTTTAGTAACTAGGTGGCATGTAGAGCGTGTAATATTTTGTTGTTAACCGGACTGTTTTTTAGAAAAATAATTGGTTAAAGCAACCTCTCTGTGTGTTGTTCAAAGTTGAAACTCACCGAGTAATGATTTTATTATTACTGGGAAAATTGGTGGGTCAAAAATCAGGTGAAAATTTTATTTCAACTTTTTACTATATATTATTGAAAATTGGTGTATCTCACAATTTTCATTCAAAATGAATTTACTGATGTCCCAACTCTTAAGACCAAGCATTATGGGAGAGGGCATCCCTTCCCTATCCCTCAAATAAAGGGAAAGGATAGCACAAGGAAGGCAACCTTATTATGGTGCCCTCTTTTCCCTTCCCTACACCGTATGAATTGTGGCATACGGCAACTGAGTAGCTGTATTTATTTATTTTTCTCATTTTTCTGAAAAACAGTTGGTTAACAACAAAATATTACCGCTGCCACGGTGGGAATAGCCTAATCGACGAAAAACAAAACAATGCTATTGGACTCTGACGGAGCTGAGGTGGTTTATCCTTCATTAGGAGTGATAGACTCACCGCCAATTCCTCCCGCAAAAGTGTCCCGTAAGTGAATGGGCCGTGAAGATCAAAGCTTCTCAACATCGGGGAGTGAGAGTGGCCGTGAAGATAAATTACAAATTTTATCTCTCTTCATTTGTTTAACAGTCGGCCCTCTCCACCGTGGTTTGCGATATTCTAGTAATTAGGTGACATGTAGAGCGTGTAATATTTTGTTATTAACTGACAGCTTTTTAGAAAAATAGTTGGTTGGAGAAACCTATGTGTGTTTTTCAAACTCACACTGTAATGATTTTACTATTAATGAAAAAATTGGTGGGTCAACTCAGGTGAAAAAATAGTTTTTTACAAGATATTATTAAAAATTGGTGCATCTCACAATTTTCACTCAAAATGAATTTATTGATGTCCCAAGTCCTAAGTGCAAGTAACCAAACTGTCATAAATAAAATGTAGAAAGAAAAGAATGATTTTCATCTTCTTCATTCAAGAAAATTGTGGCTTTCTCCGAAGCAGTTGATACTGCACAAGCTCAACTAGTTCTGCAGTATCATCCAAATATATTTTTTTTTGTTAAGTTTCCGTTTGGATCCTTTGAAAATCCTACATACCATCATTCAAGTGTAGATATTAAACAAGATTGAGATAGTTGCAGCCGCTCTTGGGAGTTTTAGTAGCGTTCCACTAGATTTCTTCATCCGTCTCTTGCTAAGATCTGGTTTTGACTCACAACATTGTTCAAGAATGCAACTTTCAACAACCACTTGCTCTAAGGCCACGGGATTCTGAAGCAAAAGTTCTAATAGCATGAGCTCATTAAAAAGTCCTTGAACGCCGAGAATCTTAACAGACTTTAGGTTACGTAACATGCTACGCAATGACAACTTTGTTTTCCAATAAGAATGTAGTTGCAGTAAAACCTACAACCACACCCCAGTGTAACTAGACAAGATTAAGTAATCATAATAGAATTATTTATTAAGTATGAAGATTATAATCGGATACAAGGTGTTACAATGATTTTACTTGCTGTTTTATGTCTCCTAGTTTCTTGTCTAACATACACTAAAAAGATCTCTCCTGTATGTGATGACCTCTTTCCTTTATATAGGATTCCTCAATATGGATGAAAGCTAAGAGATCCACTATTTTTGGAATCACTATGCGATACATTCGCTCATGTACACTCACTCATTCTCGCACAAACTATACTTCGCACAAAACTTCACACCTTACTCTTGACTTCACTGGCATTATCCAGTACGTCACCCCAACTTTGATGTGTACGATAGCCCTCGCTTATGTTAGATAATCTTTACTTCACATGTTTACTAATATGTGCGATATTCTATTCCTACATTTTGCCTCTTCTCATTTCACTTATTTTATAGGGTGAGCGATATGAGAAACCTCTATCCTATGATATCGCATAAGCTTGTCTTTTCACATTTTACCTTGCCGACAATTTTCCGAAATTCAAGTTTATATATTCACACGTGTCGATCCCTCTCCTTTTTACCAGCTCAAAATCGTTTATAATCTATCGTCTCACCCATCTATTTATTGATTTCTTTAAAAAAGAATAACATTTTCTTTTCTTTTCTTGTCTTCTCTTCTCTTCTTCACTAAAATTTCTCTTTCTTCCTTTGTTTATTGCCGCTGTTTGCATTCCTGCTGCTGTTCTTCTGCTTCTACTGCTACCATGGATAAGAATGAAAAGTTTGTTTTCCTCTTTCAAGATTTATCCTTTTATTCTTCTGATAATCATGATTCCTAATTATAATTGTTATCTTTTTTTTATTAACCTAATTCCCATATTATTGCAGGAAAAATTATTCTTTAAGTGCCCTCAGGATAACTGTTCAAAACCCTAGTTCTTCTCTAGACAATACGAATAAAGAATCTCACAAAAGGAAAACTTCGCACAACAAAGAAGTAAGAAATATCCAATTTTTACTAAACAATATTGTTGCCTCTATTTCTTATCTACTTTTTTTTTCGTAGGCTTCCGATTGTGAGATGGGTGGTGGCAAGAGATCAAAGACTAAGAAAGTTCGCAAGCCTACAATAATTAAGTCAAATCTTTATATTATTGATTTTGATGTCGCAGACGTCACCCCTTTAGAAACAAGTAGGATTAAAGTAATAGGAGTACCAATTAGCTTGAACTTGCTTTGAAGATGCAACATTCGCACTAAGTTTTTCAGGAATCTTCAGTTAAAATTCAAGAAATTTTATTGCAATAGCAAATATAAGTAAAATAAAGAAACTCAAGTAAAAGGTTTTGAATTTTCGTAAATACCTGAGAAGTGATCTCAAAGATAAGAAGATCATGAGCCAAAGTTGAAACACTAACAGCAGCTGAGGAGATAGTAGTACCATAGTTATGATCTGATGAAACTGTTGATGACCCAGAATCTTTAGTTTTTGGACTGAACCAATTCTTGTAAAGATATCTTGCAGCAATTCCTGCAACCAATACTTGACAGATGGTTGAGAACATCCCCATATTGAAACAAATGAACAGAGATAAGATTTGTAATTTTACAAGATTTTTGTGAAAATGGAAGAATATGAAGAAGGAGATGAAATGGGAAGAAAGAGAGTAATAATGATAAAGTCGTAAAAGTAAAGCAAAATTTTAATATTAGAAATATAGTACTAGGAAACCGAAAGATAGTGTTTCTCTTTTTTTTTTTAGCATAAAGCACCGAGACATTATTGAGAAGACTGAGAAAGTCAAGCAAAAGAGTGCGAGTCCGAGACAACTTTGGGTAACAAGCTGTTGAAGGTCGAACCCTAGTTAGCAATTCGGGATACGGGAGACGTTCGGAACGGGATACGTACGAGAATTATACGGATTTATAAAAATCGAATTCGGTCAAGAATCCGGTCAACGGTTCGTGATACGTTAGTAATACGGAATGGCATACGTACGTGTATAATTCGTTTTAAAGATATGAGTTCGGTACGCAAAATTCGTCATGTACTAATAGGAAGAAAAGTTCAAATATGGTGGGGAAAATGTGATGTGTGTATAAAAATTCAATATATAGAAAATATATGTGAAGTTAGCATAACTGAATGATTAGCTCAGTGGTCGGGAGGCGACTATAGGATTGATGTGTCACTGGTTCGAGTCTCCTCTAGCACATAGTTTTTGGAAAACAAAGGGATGATAAGTTGGGCTTGCATTATGCTATTAAGAAGAGCCCAACAGCAATGGAAAACAAAGGGATGGTACTATTAACAAGAGCCCAACAGAAACTGGGTTAGCATTACACGAAAGCAAAATGGGCCAACTTAGTTCGCCGACTCTTGTTCGGATCGCGAAATTCGCGTATAATTCGCTGACCTCGTAAAATCGCCCGTAAAGGAGTCGGAGTTGCAATTGGACGGGCGAAGTTTTCGGAGCCGACCGATTCGGAATAATTCGTGAATCATTCGCCGAATTGCTAACTAGGGGTCGAACCAATTTAACGAAGGATAAACCACCTCAGCTCCGTCAAAGTCCAATTACAATAATGTTTCATTTTTATTTTATTTTTCGGTCGGCCCTCCCCGCATGGCAGTGGTATTTTAGTAACTGGGTGGCATGTTTTTTTTCTATCAGTAAAGAATTTGATGCTGATAAATTTTGAATTCAGATCACTGGTATCATCATTTATTGATTTTACCACTATACCTAGGTGTTATGTAAAGCGTGTAATATTTTATTGTTAACCGACTGTTTTTTTTTAGGAAAATAGTCGGTTAAAGCAACAAACTCACACTGTAATGATTTTACTATTACTGAGAAAATGAAAATTGTGTCAGCTTTTTACTAGATATTATTGAAAATTGGTGGTTCTCACAATTTTCACTCAAAATGAATTTACTGATGTCCCAACTCCTAAGAGTAGGCATGTAGACTACTATAGTCTCCATTATGGTTGGCCTCATCCCTTCCCTATCCCTCAAATGTAGAGAAGGGATAGCACAAGGAAAGCAATCTCACTATGGTGCCCTTATTTCCTTTTCCTCCATAACACGAGTAATGTGTAGCCGTATGAATAGTGTCAAACGGCTACTCAGTGTACGTATTTATTTTTTTCATTTTTTTTCTCAATAAGAATATATTTGTTGAGGTAAAAAAAAATATTTTACAGTAAAAAACGATATACAATAGGTAAAAATAAGATATAATAAAATAAAGTTTTAGTACTCCCTCCGTTTCAAAAAGACAGTCCGCTTTGACTCTTTCAAGATATTAAGGAGACTATAGTAGTCTACATGCCTACCCTTAATTACTTGCCTAATTTATTTCAATAAAACTGTTAGTAAAATAAAAACTACCAAAAATTGTTATGGGATTATAAATAGGAAAAATAAAAAAATGAATGAAGGATATATTTTCTTTTTTAATTACACAAATTTCATTAAAATTTTAGGTTGGATCCCATTAAAAAAAATTTATAAATATAAATGTTTGTACCCTTAATATTCTACACAAATAAATGGGCTAACCTGGCCAACAAAACCCCTACTATTAGTCTATTAGCAAAGAACCATCTTTTGGGGACTACCCAAAAAAAGTTGGGGACTACCCATCCGTTTTTGGGAAGGATATTAGAAGTAATATTTGGTCACCCCTTATAAATTTTTTATACCCATTTTACCCTTGATGATTAGTGATTAGTTAAAAAATGATTAATGATTAGTTAAAAACTGATTAGTGATTAGTGATTAGTAATTCATAAGTTGGATTTTTTTTGTTTTTAACATTTTTTTTGGAAAGATAAGAAGAAGAAGGAAATAGGAAGAAGAATATGGGTGAACCTAAGATCTTTTTCTTTAAGAGCCACAACAAGAATATGATGGTTTGGGTACTCATGGATACTTCAAATTTAGTTAATGGTGCTTGAATTGGCCAAAACATTCCTAAAAATGAACAATTTACAAATTGATTTCTGTTGGGTTAACAAAGTTCGGCTACAACATTTGAAAAACAGGTTACCGAACTCATCTGCAAGTGTAGTTCGGTTAATATTTCTAAAAACACAGGCAGCCGAACTCAGTTTTAATGGAGTTTTTTGTTTCAGAGAAAAGTTCGGTTAGGAAATATTTTTTTTACCACGGAACCGAACTAAAAGTTTTTAAAGAAAAGTTCGGTTAGGACAAAAATTACGACGTAACCGAACTAAAAGTTCAGCTGGGAAAAAAAAAAGTTGCAACGTAACCGAACTCAATATATAGGTTTTCAGAGAAAAGTTCGGTTAGCAGAAAAAAATTGCGACGTAACCGAACTAAAGTTCAGTTAGGTACCGAACTAAAGTTCGGTTGGGGACTTCTACAAAAAGTCATGAGAAGTACATACTGGAGCTAACCGAACTCATTAAATGAGGCATTAACAAAGGAAGATAATGTTGTTAATGAGAGACATCAACGAATACTCTCAGGTTCATCCGACCATTATTTTTCATCGAGGAAAGATGAAGCTGCAATTAAAGCCATTATTGCAGCAGCTGCCGCGGCTGATAACCATGATGTTGAAAAAAAAGATGTGGTCGAGGAGTTTCTTGATCAAGATGACGACGATCAGAGTAACAAATCAGTAAATAATCATGACAACCAAGAGGAGAAGATAAAGACAGATTTAGAAGAAGAAGAAACAAAAGAAGAAGATGTCCATGACAAAATATTATCAAGAATGGTACTGATGGTGGTGATCTAAACAACGGTATGTTTATGTACGTATTTCCTAATAAATCCTTTCAGTTAACTTCATATATGTTTGTTCTGCACGTGTAAAATTAGTAACTTTTCATTTCGTTGGTTGCAATAACCAATGGCAAGTTCTACCACTATTGACCGTGTAACTAGTTGCATGGATATATTTAGCAAAGTTCTACCACTATTTACCATGTAACTAATGGCAAGGTATTTTCCCCTCAATGACATTTTCCCCTCATATTTTGTTACTCAACTAAAGTTCGGTTAGGAAAAAAAATTGTGACGTAACCGAACTTTTCTCTGAAAGAAAAACCTCCATTAAAAGTTGAGTTCTGCAAGTTCGACAAATCTTTTCACATAATTCCTAACCGAACTTCTCTCTGCAACTTACATTTTCAACTCATTTTAATGATTACTTCTCATTTTTCCAACCAAAAACGAATGACAAGTAATGGGTTTGTTATAATTTTGATTTTGATTTTATTTTGTTAATGATTTAAATTAAGCTATATATAGAGGCGGCTATGGTGGTGGTTCAAGGTGGTCGGTGGTGGTGAGTGGCGGTGGTGATGGTAGGAGGTGGTTATATATATAGGTGGTGATGAGAGGAGGTGGTAATATATGTAGGTTAAGGGTAGGTTAGTCATTTCCACATTTTAGGACACCCCTTATCATTGTAGGGTGGACATTTGTATCACTGGGTAGTCCCCAACTTTTTTTGGGTAGTTCCCAAAAAACGGTTCTTAGCAAAGGAGGGTTTATTGGGCCTAAGGTGCTTCCCTTGTTTACCCAAGTATGGCTAATTAGGCCATACAAGGCACCCCATATGCAAGCCCATATGCAAAATACCCAAAATTAAGGCTAGATAAGTGCCACATCAGCAAGGACGACGACGTCAGCAAAGGGTGATGACGTGGCAGGCACCACGTCATCAAAGCACATGACACGTCAGCAAGGATGCTGACGTGGCAGGTGCCATGTCAGCTAAACATGCGCCACGTCAACAGGAGCGAGGACGTGGCAGGTGCCACATCAACAAAGTGCACGCCACATCAGCAAAGGTGATGACGTGGCAAACAACGCGTCAGCAAATGGGGCCCACGTCGGTGAAGGTGATGC
The DNA here is from genome assembly GCA_023529315.1 of Papaver bracteatum. Classification (NCBI taxonomy): domain Eukaryota; kingdom Viridiplantae; phylum Streptophyta; class Magnoliopsida; order Ranunculales; family Papaveraceae; genus Papaver; species Papaver bracteatum. The sequence goes on from JAJJWX010001217.1 coordinate 20,874, forward strand.
CACATCAGCAAACACCGTTAAGATTAACGACGTCACTAACAGCGTCAGCATATACCAAGTATATTCTGTTAAATACTAACGGCGTCAGCATCTTCGGTTAGTTTTTAACACCCTCAGCATATGCCTAACGGCGTCGGAATATTCCGCAACGGCGACAGTTACAGCAGCAGGTTGCCGCCGGCGGCCAGCAAATCGGCGATTAATCGTCCAGTTAATCGCTGTCACTGATTAATCGTGGAGATTCTTCGGTCTTCCTGATTCAGTATTGCGCGATACAGTTCAATTCCATAGCCCTCCGATCATTACACCCAATTCTGTTTGCCAAACAGATTTCTACACCCAGTTGTGGGCTTAGGAAAGTTATTCCTCTTGGGCTTAGCATGTACACTTATTCCATAACCCTAATGAAAGCTTCTAGTGTATTCCAAGGGGCATACATGGCAAGCAATCCAATTTATGCAAGGGCGTCATGCAGGGAATTTATCACAAAGGCATGCAGAGATATTATGACAGGGACCAGTCAATACAATTCATGACTGGAGGCATGCAAGGGCCAATTATGCTAGTGCCATGAAGTCATGCAGAATATCAATGCAGGGAGGCATGCAAGGGAATAAAATTAGTAACATTAAGGCAGAGAGGCCAATTCGGGCCATAAAAGAAGAAGGTCCAACAAACCAAAAATGTAAGCAATCTTCCATACTCAAAAATCTTGTGAAAAATCCAACATTAACTTTAGCATTGGAGGGTTTTTTGCAGGTACCCCCCCTTTTTCTCCACAATTCAATCGAAGATCGAGGCAGCGGATCGATTCTCAGCCAAATCATCATACAAAATTCTGTGTTTGGGGTAAAAGTAATTTTACCTTGCAAACAGTGGCGCCGACTAGGGTTTCGAGAAAAGATAATCGTGTTTTACTAGATAGAGTTATGGCAGTAATCAAAAAAACTGCACGAAGGGTAGATTCTGTTAACAATCCTCGACAGAAAATGAGCGAGGCTGAAAGACACGAAATTGAGGTTCAGTCAGCCCCAGCAGTACCCACTGGAAACAGGCAGGGTCAAAATCGTACTCATGACAGTGCCCTAAATTGTGATCAAGATCGAGATGATGCTCGTAACACATCCATGGATCGAGGACGAGATCGAGATCGTTTACGTGGCAAAAATCCGGATCTAAACTGGAGAAGAGAAAAAAGCCAGTGATCGAGAACGAATGAATGGATGGGGAATACCCATTAGTTCGAGGAAACAGGGGGCATGTGTTCGGCAGTCCATCCAGGAGGATTGCCGATGGCCAAGATTTGCGAGATAGACGCATATCGACTCCTAGTACAGAGGAGGAATTGTTGCGCAACCGGCTGAACGAGTTGGAGAATGAGAATGCCCTCTCCTGAGATTGGAGCTTCAGAACCAGTCTCGACCTAAGATTGCTTATCTGAACAAAAATAGGAGTCGGTCTGTATGGCAACGCCTTGGAAGTCGAATTGACCCTCAAGCTGCAAAACCAAACAGAGAGGTGATCGATCGTGATCAACCAGAGAGAAATCTGTTACCCACTGGAGAATTACCTAAACGAAGGCGTGTACTACCACGCCGAGGAAGGACCCGTCCAGATGCAACTCAGCAAATTGCGGCCAGATCCAACATCAGTTCAAAACGCCTCAAAAACGATGAGGATGAAAATCGAGATTGGCACGATCATCGAGAATTTTCGCAGGATTACTATGCTTGTTCGGAGCAAGGAAGAGTTGGAAAAGAACCTGCTGGACCGCAGAGGAAAAGAATGAGACCAAAAACTCATATTCCAGAGGACCAAGATTATGAGCAGGAGGACAGTTCCTCAGATGGTTATGTGGACGCAATAACAGAAACTCGCCTCTGCAAGATGATCGAGAAAGTAATGTCGAAAAATCAATCCAGAGAAGAAAACTTGGATCGGTTGCACCCATCTGTTGGAGCCCCTTTCAAGCTGAATATCAGAGAATTTCTACCGCCGATGAATTTTCTAGTTCCAAAGCTGCCAGAATTCGATGAGAAAATAGATGACACAGATCAGCATGTTTTGCACTATGAAACTGCCATGACTCTGTGGCAGCACAGTGATGAGTTGATGTGCAAAATGTTTCCATAGTCATTAGCTGGAAGATCAATAAAATGGTTCAATCGACTCCCATCACAGTCGATTGGTACTTACAATGATCTGGTTGGAGAATTCTGCTCTCACTACCAATATAACAGACGTGATCGGAAGGGATGCCATGCATTGTTCCTTCTTGTAATTCGGAAGGATAAAAGCATCAGACAGTTTACTAGGCGCTTCAAGCAAGAATTGGCCGACGTTGATGGTGCCAACGACCAAGTCGTCATCGAGGCTTACAAGCAAGCATACCAACACGATCAAAGAGGTGTGTATGGATCCTTAGTCAAGAGAACACCCAAGACTCTATAAGGACTGTATGATTGAGTTGAAGAATATGCTCGAGTGGAAGATGATTCTAAAGCTCGAGAAACGAGAGATGTTAACAAATCATCTAATCATCCAAGTGATGGGAAAAAAGACAAATCGAAGAACCGTTCGAGCGGCCAGCACAATGACCGAGGAGAAGTACGAGATAAGAACCAAAGTGAAAGAATGGAAACTGGATATCAGAAATTCCAGGATATGAAGTTGACACCGTTGAACATACTTCTTGCAGAATTGTACGAGAAAATCAGCAAGGATTTGAGCCCCCCCTCGTCCTATGCCAGCTGAAACATGTGATAAACGTGATAGGAGCAAATACTGTAAGTTCCATAAGGACCATGGTCACAAGACCGAGAATTTCCGCTCTTTAAAGATCGAGGTCCAGCTAATGATCGACGCTGGAAAGCTGCAAGAGTTCGTGAAAAAGGACTTCGGGAAAGGTCCTGGACAGTTTGGCACAGCACATGTGATTAACGCTCATGTGATTAATGTTAGTCACGCCAGGATCCATTCAATGACCAGGAGGGCATCAGAAAACGAAACCAGGAGAAAGCTCAGACAGTTGAAAGAATGGTACCTGAAAAATCACATTGATTTTGTCAGCGATAATGGAGCAGAAACTAGGGATATTGGGTGCAAAAAGATCTAGTTCTCTAAATAAGACATGATATGTGTATATGCTCCACACAGTGATTTCGTCGTTATAACTGCTTGGATTGGCATGTTTCGTGTGCACCGGATTTTAGTGGATACAGGAAGCTTAGTGAGCGTGCTGTTTTCAGGAGCTTACTCCTCTATGAGTCTCCCACACGACTTCATAGAGGAGGATGAAAATCCAAATATCGGTTTCAGTGGCGAAGTTACAAAGGCGATTGGAAAAGTGAAGATACCGATAACAGTGGCTGACAAGTCCGTATTAGGCACTTTCTTGTTGCTGGATAGCCGAGCACCCTACAATGCCATCGTAGGATGATATTGGATGCATGAGATCGGTGCAGTCACATCATCTAATCATTAATGCCTGAAGTTTATTACCCCATAAGGAGTTGTGAAAGTTAAAGGTGACCAGATGGCCGCCCATAAGTGTCATTAGAGTGCAATGGATGAGTACAAGAAGTCAGAAGTTAGTGGCAACCAGATCATGCAAGTCGAGCAAAAATAGCAATTACAGAATCCTCTCCCATCAGAATCATATAGGGGAGATGACGCAGCTGAACCACCAACAGTTGAGAAACTGATCGAGGTCCAGATTGGAGATGAGGAGCACAAAACAACATTCGTAAGGGCAGATCTGCCTGCATATGAACGCGATGGTTTTATTACATTGCTAAGGGAAAACACCGACATTTTTGCATGGAGTTTTGCTGAGATGCCAGGGATAGATCCGAATGTAGCCTGCCACAGGCTAAATATCGATGAGAATTTCCATCATGTTCGACAGAAAATCAAAAATATGGCGCAAAGCAAAAAAGATGGAGTTACTGAAGAGGTCGAAAAGCTGTTGGAAACATGATTTATTCGACCAGTGTAATATCCTCGCTGGATGTCAAATGTGGTACCCGTTCCAAAGAAGAATGGTAAAATTCGTGTCTGTATCGATTTTACCGATTTGAATAAAGCATGTCCGACTGATCAGTACCCGCTGCCAATGATAAGAGATTTGGTGGATAAAACCGCAGGGTTTGGGAGACTATCATTTATGAACGGTTTTTCTGGGTATAACCAAATACCTTTGTTAGAGGATGATCAAGAGCATACTGCATTCGTGACTTATAGAGGAGTTTACTGCTATGCTGTAATGCCGTTCGGGCTAAAGAACGCAGGGGAAACCTACCAGCACTTGGTAGACCATATATTCAAGGATCTGATTGGGAATTCGATGGAAGTATACATCGATGATATGGTGGTGAAATCTCAGCAAAAGGAATGGAATTTTCTTGATCTGCAAAATATGTTCGATATCTTAAGGCAATAATTTATGAAGCTCAATCCATCAAAGTGTTCATTCGGGATGTCATCGGGAAAGTTACTTGGATACTTGATGGCACACATAAGAATCGAGGCGAATCCAGAACAAATCATAGCCATCAGAGAAATGCCATCCCCAAGAACCAAAAAGGAGGTCCAGAAGCTAGCAGGACGATTAGAAGCCTTAAACCGTTTCATATCACGCTCATCGGATCGATTCAATCCATTCTTTGACGTTCTGAAGAAAGTAGTGAATTTTGGTTGGACGGCTGAGTGTGAAAGGGCTTTTGATGAGATCAAGCAGTATTTGTCACCCCCCCCCCCCCCCACGGTTTTGGTGAGTCCAAAAACTGGACAATCGATTGGAGTTTATCTAGCTGCAATGGAGAATGTTGTGAGTGCAGTGATGTTTGTTACAGATCCACATGAGAAACCTATTTACTTCGCCAGTAAATCCTTGACGGGGTCGGAAACACGGTACAAGAAAATTGAGAAGATAGCACTTGCACTGTTCCATGCATCTCGTCGCCTCAAGCCTTATTTCCAAGGAAGGCAGATCGTAGTATACTCGGAATACCCGCTGAAGAGAATCCTAGAACGTGCTGATGATTCCAGTCGACTAGCCATATGGTCAAATTTTCTGGGGCGTATGAGATCAAGTACGAAACCATAACTGCAGAAAAAGGACACGCATTGGCTACACTGCTAGCAGATTTTCCTGTGGACGATATAGAAACGGTTGCTGGAGAAGAAGAATAGTTGTTCAATCCCACTGAGCCATTCACTGATTAGACTGAGGGCGAGTCAGCAATGGAGATCTATACATCAGAACCATTATTGACCGTATTTACTGATGGGTCTTCAAACATTAGTGGTGCTGGAGTTGGATGCGTCATCCTTACTCCCGAAGGCTCGAGGATCGAGAAAGCGACCAGGCTGGGTTTTCAAGCATCAAACAATGAAGCTGAATATGAAGCTGTGATTATCGGTTTAAAAGTTGTCAAGCAGTTAGATGCGAAGAACGTGAAGCTGGTGACTGATTCCATGCTAGTAGTTAACCAATTTCTGGGGACCTACAAATCAAAGGAAAAGATAATGGCATTGTATTTGGATCATATGAGAGAGCTGGAAACTGAGTTCGACCGATTCTCTATTGGCCAGCGACCACGATTGGAGAACAAGCACACATATGTTTTAGCATATCTGTCTTCCGTAGTCGAAACAGATACCGCCCGTTTCGTCGTAGTAGATTTCGAATAGTTACCTATCATCTCCGACATCCATTTTGTTCTGGCTTTCGAACACACTAGTGGGGGCGAGAGGGCAGCTACATCAGCACAGGGAAATACAGAGAACATCTATATGGATGTTGACAGTCCAGTGACAGACAATTCAGGCGATCATGTTGAAAACATTGCAGACTAGAGTCCACCTTACATACATTACCTCACAACCGGCGAACTCCCTGAAGATGAGAAACTTGCTGCAAAGGTGAAAAAGAATTCATGGACATACTCAACGATCGAATGGCTGTTATACCGCAAACCTGTAGCTTTGGATCCATTTGTGCGATACGTAACAGCCGAGGAAGGACAACTAATATTGGAAGAGGCTCATGAGGGAATTTGTGGCAGCCATTCTGGAGGGCGCAGTCTCGCACACAGGCTACTTAACCAGGGGTATTTCTGGCCGTACATGCAGAAATCTAAAGAATATGCGCAGAAATGTGTGCCATGCCAAGAACACGCTCCAATTCCGAAAAGGCCTACCAATGAATTACATCCAGTTTTTAGTCCCTGGCAGTCTCTATGTGTGGATTAGACATCGTCGGACCGCTTCCAAAAGCTCATGGGGGCGTTAGATTCGTATTAGCCGCTACTGACTATTTCACCAAATGGGTCGAAGCAATGGCACTGGTACACGTTACCAGACATGATGTGAAAAGATTCATATGGGAGAATATCGTCTGCAGATTTGGAATCACATACGCGATAAAATCATACAATGGGAAGCAGTTTGATTCCGGGGTGATCAAAGATTTCTGCAAGGGCCTGAATATTCGCCACAATTTCTCGTCTCCTTATTATGCTCAGAGCAACGGGCAGACAGAAGCGACCAACCGCGTTATTATGGACAGTCTCAAGAAACGTCTAGAGAAAGCGAAGGGAAAATGGACCGAAGAATTCCCTGAAGTCTTATGGTCCTACCGAACAACCCCAAAAAGATCCACTGGGTTTTCACCATTTACATTGGCGTATGGGACAGAGGCAGTCATACCCACCGAGGTACAACTCAAGACTACCAAAACTCGTGCTGTCAAATCAGGGAAAAACGACAGCATCCTAGCTTTAGATAAAGAGTTGCTGGAAGAACAAATAGAGACATCCTTGCAGCAGTTAGTTTGATACCAGTAGGAAATCGAGCTGAGGTATGATCGCAAAGTCATAGAACGGTCATTCAAGACAGGGGAATATGTCTTGAAGAAAACCCGATTGGCCACAATGGAACCGAACTGTGGGAAGCTCGGAGAAAACTGGGAAGGTCCATACATAGTGGATAGGCCAGCATCTCGAGGATCCTACTTCTTGAGGAACCTCGATTGAAAAAAGGATTCAAAGCCATGGAAGCCGTGGAATTCGTTCCACTTGAAGAAGTTTTAACATTAGGAGTAGATTCAAATCCTGCTGTGCTGCACTCTTTTTCCTTTTTGGTGGTTTTATCCCACTGGTTTTCCACTCAAAGGTTTTAATGAGGCAGTTGTTGTCGAAGCAGTAGTTAGCCCTAAATGATGAAACAGTACAGTTCGAGTCTACTGTCAGCAACGTCTCTGACACGTCGTAGATAAGGTGAGTGCACAGTTCGATCATTTTTACCCTATCTCAATTTTATACCCATCATGCGGGACAACAATGAATGTGGCGAACATTTTCATCTGTCCAGGCTTGTGAAAATGTACACATCCCAAACTCTGCGCGCATCTTGAATAACAGGATTGGCCCCCTGCGTGAATTCAAGATAGCAGAAAAACTCAAATGTTCATTCTATGCGCAAGCAAAACGCAGCAGGGAGGTGCACCCCTGCGCGAACATTGAGCAGCATGACACAAAACATACTGGGGCAAGATATATAACACTCCAGCGCAATCAACACATCCCTGTGGGCGAGTTGCGTAACACTCCGAACAGCACGCTCGGGGGCGAGTTATATAACACTCCAGAAAAATACAAAAATCATAGGGGAACCCGAACTTCTTAACCCATAACAGGTTATGGATTAAGAGGGGGCGATGTTTTTACCCTTAATATTCTACACAAATAAATGGGCTAACCTGGGCCAACAAAACCCCTACTATTAGCAAAGGAGGGTTCATTGGGCCTAAGGTGCTTCCCTTGTTTACCCAAGTATGGCTAACTAGACCTTACAAGGCACCCCATATGCAAGCCCATATGCAAAATACCCAAAATTAAGGCTAGATAAGTACCACATCAGCAGAGGGTGATGACATGGTAGGTGCCATGTCAGCTAAATGTGCGCCACGACAGCAGGAGCGATGACGTGGCAGGTGCCACGTCAGCAAAGTGCACGCCACATCAACAAAGTGATGACGTGGAAAATGACACGTCAGCGAATAGGGCCCACATCGGTGAAGGTGATTCCACGTCAGCAAACACCGTTAAGATCAACTCCGTCACTAACGGCGTCAGCATATACCAAGTATATTCCGTTAAATCCTAACGGCGTCAGCATCTTCGTTTAGTTTCTAACACCATTACTAACACCGTCAGCATATGCCTAACGGCGTCGGAATATTCCGCAACGGCGACAGTTATTGCAGCAAGTTGCTGGCGGCGGCCCAAGTCGGTGGCCAGCAAATCGGCGATTAATCGTGCAGTTAATCGCTGTCAGGGATTAATCTTGGCGATTCTTCGGTCATCCTGATTCAGTGTTGTGCGATACAGTTTAATTCCACAGCCCTCCGATCATTACACCCCATTCTGTTTGCCAAACGAATTTATACACCCCGCTGTGGGGTTAGGAGAGTTATTCCTCTTGGGCTTATCATGTACACTTATTCCATAACCCTAATGAAAGCTTCTAGTGTATTCCAAAGGGCATGCAGGGCAAGCAATCCAATTTATGCCAGGGCGTCATGACGAGAATTTATCACAAAGGCATGCAGAGATATTATGACAGGGACCAGTCAATACAATTCATGACTGGAGGCATGCAAGGGTCAGTTATGCCAGTGCCATGCAGTCATGCACAATATCAATGCAGGGAGGCATGCAAGGGAATAAAAGTAGTAACATTAAGGGAGAGAGGCCAATTCGGACCATATAAGAAGAAGGTCCAACAAACCAAAAAGGTAAGCAATCTTCCATACTCAAAACTCATGTGAAAAATCCAACACTGACTTTAGCATCGGAGGGTTTTTTGCAGGTACCCCCCCTTTTTCTCCACAATTCAATCGAAGATCGAAGCAGCAGATCGATTCTCAGCCAAATCATCATACAAAATTCTGTGTTTGGGGTAAAAGTAATTTTACCTAACAAACAATAAAAACTTAAGGGTATATTAGAGAGTTCATTAGAAAAATATGACTATAAACAGAAGCTGGACATAATTTTGAAACAGACCAAAATGGAATAGAGGATGGTCTTTTTGAAACAGATTGAGTAAAAAAAAGAGTGAAAAAGGAAAGTTTTAGGGTAAAATTATAAAAACTAGATACATAAACTCAGTAGCCGTGTAAAATGCTACGACTACTGAGTACTCGTAAAGTGTAAAAATATACGGGTACTCAGTACTCGTGTGATTTCCCTTCCCTACAAGAATGATCAGATCTGATCAACTTTGTAGGGAATTGGGTGTATATCTCTACATGAGAGACCATAGCACTTGGGATTTTGATGTTTTGAGGGATAGAGAGGGATAGGGAAGGGATATCCCTCTCCATAGTGCTAGCGCTAAGTGCAAGTAACCAAACTGTCATAAAAGGTAGAAAGAAAACAATGATTTTCATCTTCTCCATTGAAGAAAGTTGTGGCTTTCTCCAAAGCAGTTGATACTGCAGAAGATCAATTAGTTCTGCAGTATCATCCAAATAGCTCTCCACATTTAATTATACGATCTAGCTTAATTAGTTCTCTTAGAAGAAAAAGAAGAAGAAAAAATCTCTTGGAATGTTTTTTTTTTTTTTTTTTTTTTTAAGTTTCTGTTTGGATCCTTTGGAAACCATACATACCATCATTCAAGTGTAGATATTAAACAAGATTGAGATTTTGAAATGAGTGATTGCAGTTGAGAGTGGAGGAATCCTATTGCTCGGGGTAGCTTGCTTTGAATTGAGTGTTAGTGCTGTAAGGGGAATCCAATTTTTTTTGAGGTAGATTATCTAAGGTTAATAGAGGTAAACTTTGCGTAAGCTTTACCATTGGTTGATTATTATTTGTCTCGGATGAATGTTGGTATTTTCGTGCTTTATCTAAATTAGGACATGCTCATCTCTTTTTGTTGTGTATTATATATTGTTGGAATATTATGCAAAGTCTTTATTTTCTTTGTATGGGGAACTTGGTTATGCCACAAATGAAAGGGGTCTAATTTTAGGTGTATACGGGGCTGTATGTAATATTAATTTTTCTGTTTAGTTTTTGATGTTTGCTGACCTCCTGATATTTGTCTTAGCAACCTTGGATTTATACTTATCCGATATGAAGTCACGGCTTTCTTCCCTTTTATTTTCGTTAAGTTTTCAACTTATCGATATAGAATGTTGCGGTTGCTTAATTTCATTGGTTGAGTTCGATTTAATAACAACAATTCTTAATTTCTTACATCACCGAGATAGAATTTGGTGGATTGAATCTGCTTGGTACTCACGATGGAATTGCTTGAGATAGCGGTCAAATTGGTGGAAGATATTACGCGCGAGGAGATGAAATTGGTTGAATTGCGGCATGTGATGGGTAAGAGATGCATAACGAAGAGGAAGAGGTTGTCGTTGTCGGGTAAGAGATGCATATAGTACGTGTTAGATTTTTTTATCTAGTGAAGCTTCTTTGTAACTCCAATCGATTTGATTTGCTTGGAATTGTTACTTGTATTGTATATATGTTTAGGTTGGCGAATTCCTAAGTTGCTAGGTGGTTGAGATATAAAGCATTATATGAGCGTAGGTCTATGGCCGCGACATTTGGAGAGGGAGCATAATAAGTTTTGGAATGACATTTGGATGGGTCGGCACTCGGCCAGCCTCTTCTATCCAAATACCTGCAACTTTTCAAGCCTCCCAAGCAAATCGATTGAAGTATTGAAGAACTGGTGATGAATTAAAGATGGATTTTGGGGTTTTGGGCTATGACTGAGATGCGATGATGTTGCGTGTAGTCTCTATCTCCCCCTCTTGTGAAATTTGATTTGATTTTGACAAATTTTTGTTTTTATGATACAAGGACAATAACATGGCAAAGGATGCATCCACATTTATATATCATTTAGGTAGGGGAAAAGCTAATGCCTTCGATCATTCCATCAAATTTTCTTTGCTTGGCTGTGAAATGGTATTTGCTGGTGAGATGGAGGTTTGAAAAGTTTGAGTCACACTTGGTGGAGGTTCGGGTGTTCATGGTGGTAGTTGCATAAAACAAACATCTAAAGGTTATATGAATGCGAAGTTGTTTTACACTGTAAATTGAGTTCTAACCGTTGGTTTCTGTTGAATTTTGATATGTTATAATTTATTAGTTTATGTATCTTATGTTACATTTTGAAGATGATCGGGTTGAATCGAACAAGCTCTTGGGAGTTTTAGTAGCGTTTCAGCTGTGTGTGCGGTAAACCATGTGAATTTCTTCATCCGTCTCTTGCTAAGATCTGGGTTTGACTCACGGCATTTCTCAAGAGTGCAACTTTCAACAACCACTTGCTCTAAGGCCACGGAATTCTTCAGCAAAAGTTCTAATAGCATGAGCTCATTAATAAGTCAAGGATTAATCGGGGACCTCGAAAAATAATTGGGGGCTCTTAGAGTTGGTCTCCAAATAGCATTTTAGGGTTACCCCTTATCCCAATTTTTTGAAATGGCTAAACTACCCCCAAACCATTAGTGTTAATTGAGTTGATTAGTTAAGTTAGATTAGTTGTTAATTAGTTAAGTTAGATAAAATCGATTTTAGGGGGAAAATTTAGATAATAGAAAAATTGTGTTTTTGTGTTGGATAGAGAGGAAGAAAGTGAGTTTTGGGGGAAAATTTAGGTTATTTGAAAATGATAGCTGCTCTAGACTTGTACAAATCGCACCTTTTGTGGAGAATCTATTGCTCTTGTAGTGTGGATAGAGAGGAAGAAAGTGAGTTTTGGGAGAAAATTTAGGTTAAAATGAGTTAAGAATCCATTGCTCAAAATGAAGGAACCAATCCTCAAAATGAAGAACCCGAAGCTCAAAACAATCAGGTAAATTTCCTATACTCTTCAAATTGTATGAGTGATGCTCCAAGTGGTCGATTCAGGTATACTATGCAACTACTCAGAGTGAGGGTCGTTAAGTCGAGAGGGTAATAAACGAACGACTCTAAGGAGTCGTGAATTACTTGACACAACCTTTGACGACTTAAAACTGCAACTTTTGCAAGTTATGAAAAATCGTCAATCAAGTGTGATATATATAATTGACGACTCCAGCTAGTTAGGTCACATATAGTCGTTAACTTAATATGTTTAGAACCCAACGACTCTAAACTTTTTATTCTTTGAAGATGTTACTCTTAGGGTCGTTAATTTGGCATTCCTATATACTGACAACCCTAGCGAGCCATTTCATAGATTAATGAGAGTCGTCATTCCCCACATATATAAATAGTGACAACTCTATTTCCATCTCCCAAACAAGATATCAAAATCCATTGTTTTGATAAGGCTTGGTTGGTGGTCTCAAGTCATTGGAATGCAAGCTTACCATTTTCTTGCTTTCCTAATCTACTTCATTTTGTTCTTAACATCTTCTCCATTATGTCCTCCCAGCTTAGATTAGTTACAGGACCACCATTATATTGATCTTCTCCCCTTATCCATCTCTTGAGAATGTTTCTCCCAAAACTAATTCCACCGGTGAAAACATTTTACTTCTCAGTTGTCTCACAACAAATGTCAGAACCCTGTGAACAATGGACCAAAATAGTAACGACTGGCGAGAATTTTTTTAGAGGTGGCCTTCAAAATAGTAACTACTCTATCAGTTAAACGACTTCAAAATTTTATAGTTAACGACAACAACCATTTGACAATCCTTCAACATAATTAACGACTACAACCATTTGAAATGACGACCCTTCCTATTTTTTGAACAGGGAACAAATTTTGTATCATATAGAATCGTTATTTTTATAATTAAAGGGGTCGTCAAACAAATAATCGTTAGTGCTTTAGAAATATATTGACGAACCTATCACTATTTGGGACGGAGAGGTGGTTCTGCATAAGACAGAGTCGTTCGTATTTAAAAAATGTCGTCAAGAAGAATCGTTAACGATTTAGAAATTTCTGGACGACACTATCTTAGGGCAGAAAACCATGTTTAGGTCGTTATCTACTACACCCTAATGGTTGGCGATTTTTCATCAATTCAACATGCATATGAAAAATCGTTAAGCAATAAAAAACCGTGGTTAACGACCTTGGAACTGTAACAACAATTTTGCAGTTAAAAACTTAATTTTTCAATCAACAAATCAAATTAAACGCAAACCAAACTTAGATTATGGGGTTTTAGTTCACTTATGACGATGAATCAGTGAGAATTTTTTTTCTCAGAAGTCGTTAATGGAATGGGAGACAGTGGGAGGGAGGGAGCGGTGGAGAAAAAGAATGGGAGGAGAAGAAGTTTTGATTGAAATGAAGATTGGGGACCTAGGTTAGTGGTTAATGATATTTTTAGGGTAGTTATTAGAGAAGGCTAAATTGGTATTTTCACCAATATTTTGGAAGCCATCTATCTTTTATGGGGTGGGTATAAATTGGGTGAAGCCCCTAATTATTTTCCTGGCCCCCCAATTAATCCTTGTAATAAGTCCTCGAACGCAGAGAATCTTACCGGATTAGGTTACGTAATATGGGACTTTCAAAAAAAAATTAAATGCTATCCGGGGCCTCCGCCTATTATGATTTTACAAGATTTTGTGAGCATTCATTCCAAGATTGCGTGAATGATTTTACGTAACAAGGGGGTAGTCAATCATGAATTATATAGACTTTCATAGATTTTTAATTTGAGTGACTCCCTGAGATTCTCTGAAAATTTACAAGGGGGTAGTCAATCAAGAATTATATAGACTTTCATAGATTTTAAATTTGAGTGACTCCCTGAGATTCTCTGAAAATTTAGAGACTTCTAGTGATTCGCTGAGAGTATTTTAGAGAGTCTTTGTGACTTATAGAGTCAAAAAATGAGATTTGTAAGGAGTCTCTGTGATTTGTAGAGACAAAAAATATATAACATCCCTTTAAAAAAAATCAAAATGTCTACCAATTTTTTATTATCCATGTTATAATGTTTACAAAAATACCATGAATATGTACCTAATCAAATATGTGTCCATTGTCAAAATAAATTTTATTATATATCATAGATCTTGGCATTATATGGAACAAAAAATAACCTATGTGCAGTAACTAATCTTGCATATCATACTCAGAATGTAGAGTATCAATTATCTCAAATCATTAAAATAAAATAATTTGCAAATATTATTTCACCTGGAATATTATACTACGGAAGGACATTTTACTTACAACATAATTTGACATTCTACAACATCCGGATCAGGCATATTATCGAATGATTGTTGTGCAAATCCAGTATTACCCATTTTACAGTAAGAGAAAAATTCAGTAACACCAGTAAGAACAGATTTTGGTAAGGGAGAAGAAAGAAAAAGAGAGAGGAGATGTCTGGTCTTACTGCGCAAGCATATCCAGATGAGGGGGGAGTTGTTGAGTGGCCCATTCCTTCAAAGGAAAAATGAGGAAAATAAAATAAAATAGTTCACTCCTAAAACAAAAACTACTAAAATTTTCAAGTCTCCCAAAATATCACCTTTTTGGGAGAGATTTCTACCATGACTATTTTTTTTAAAAAGTCTTCCCAAGTCTCTAAAAACAACAAATCAATGACTTTCAATTCTCAATCGAATACAAGCGTGTTGGAATAACTCTTATAAAATCATAATCCAATAACATAAAGTTTCAAGAAATTTAAATGACTTAAAAAAAATCTCTAACCAATAATAAGAGACACTAACAGTAGATTTGGGAACTTTCTGGAAGTCCACAAAAATCTCAATTGACCTTGTAAGAAACTTGGTGGGTAAAATCTGCGGTAAATTTCTGTCAATATTTTTGTTGAAAATTGGTGCCTCTCACAATTTTCATTCAAAATCAATCACTAATGTCCTAACATCTAAGTGCAACATCATACCTTTTGTAGCTCAAGTACATTTTACTAAATTGATTTGGCCTTTCCCCAGAGCAGTTGATATTGCAGTGGCACATATGGCCTTTGGTGCAAAAACAGCAGTGTTTCTCTGAAAGATTGTGCTGTCCATGTAAAAGCAAGATGCTACGGCATCAGCAATTTCCCAGAGAAGCATAATTTGTAAGGGTATCTATGGATTCTATGGTGCATCCAAAGATACCCGTACAAATACTGTCAGAGAATACCTGTACTCATAGAGCATATACACTGCTCTGAACATGTTCTGCAGTATGAGTTTTCATGGCTATTCTCAAAATAAGAAACGAACATATCAAAATATCAGCAAGTTGTATTATCATGGTTCATATCCAGCATCACCTGAAACTGTCAACAAAAACAGAAGCTGAATAAAACTGAAATTTTTTACTAAAAGGCCTCAGGGCTGTAAGAAGAGAACCTAATTTAGCACTCCAATGCGAATGGGAATACTCCTGGCGGTGGCTTGGTCGAGCCACACTTGGAACACATACCACTCTTTCGAGTTTTCTTTGGTTCTTCATCTTTTGTTTCTTTCTCATCCTTTTCTTCCTCGAGCGCTTTCTGAGCTTCTTCTTCTTTGAGTTGTTTTGCTTCAACTATCTTTCTCTTCAGGAATTGGACAAGGCCAGTGAGGGAAACATTGGCGTCATCGCTAACCATCAATTCTTCTGCTACTTCTGCAGGTGTAGTTTGTGACACCTGTAGTAGTTCTTCAATCTCTCCAAACAGGTGGTGTTCCTCAACAGAAAGGTAGTTTGAGGCGAGGATTCTGAAGCCTGGAGTAGTAATATAAGACATATGAATGTGTTTATCCATCCGACCAGGACGGAGCAAAGCAGGGTCAAGCTTGTCTTTGTGGTTAGTTGTAAAAACAATGATCCTTTCATCTCCACAGCTCGACCATATTCCGTCGATGAAGTTCAGTAGCCCTGAAAGGGTCAACTGTAACACACATTCGCAAATATAAGAAACTCGTACTACTGATACATAATATCAAATTAACATAAAAATAAAAGAAGAAATCAAACAGTAAACACTCACATCAGGGTTTCGACTCTGCTTGGCACGGTATGGACGTCCATATTCATCAAATTGATCTTCGGTTTTACTCCTATCTCGCATTTCAGCACTGCAGTCAATATCCTCGATAAGAAGAATTGATCGATTTTTGGTACCCAGCAGCACACTTCTCAGTTGAGAATTAGAACGAATATTGGTAAGCTCTAAATCATAGACATCGAAATTAAGATAATTCGCCATGGCAGCAACCAAACTAGATTTTCCAGTACCAGGAGGACCATACAACAAGTAGCCACGCTTCCACGCCTTGCCAACTTTCGTATAGAAATCTCTCCTCCTAACAAATCTATCCAAGTCGTCTATTATGTCTTTCTTAAGCTCAGGATCCAGTGCCAGGGTTTGAAAAGTTGATGGATGTTGTAAGTTGACTCCACCTCCTACACCAGGTCCACGGCCAGAATAAGGATCAGAACCTCCACTGCTCCAGAGCTTCAAAGTCGTGTTTGCATCATTCAATTCCTTTGCTTTCTTGAGTATGTAAGGGATATAAGAGTCCACAACCTTCCCGTAATGCTTCTCGTCGAAAGTGAGCTCGAACCTAGTCGGAGACTCCTCATTACTCTCAGCGGAGTCTTGAAAGAATCCATCAGAATATCCTGGCCTATGCATCATCGGCTGCCTGATCCGGTTAGTACTGGCACTACTATTATTACTAATACCACCAACCATTCTCCAACTGAGCTTGACACCCTCAAATTCATCCTCAATGTACTGGCTTCTCTTGTTGACGGAGATGTTAACCTTTTTATCTTTCGCCGACTTACTGAACTCAAGCCCTTTCATAGTAGGACTAATTTTGGTATTCAAATACGTCTCCGCAGCCTCAAACACTTGATTATGAACACCCCCTGCACCCTGAAACTCCTTAATTGCTACTGTCATTGTATTGGGAGCATTCTTCTTCCCGTAGAAGATATTCCGAACGAATTTCACAATGTAAATACGAACTTGGTCAGGCACGTACGTGTTAATCGCAGTTGTAATCATCATCATTAAACCAGTAAATGATGCATAGTACTGAAACATCATCGATGTTGAAGGAAAACTACTCCCTCCCATCCCTGGAAACATCTTTGAATCTGCTAATTTTCTAATGAAATTGAGAGAATTGACACAGGGTACATACAAATGCAGCCAAAAAAAACAACTTGTTTCTCTTATAATGTCACAAAAGAGGCAAAAGGGGTCTTGCCTAATTCTTCAAAAGTTGAATCAAAAGCTTTCATGAGTGTGAAAAGTTGCCGAAAGTGCTTTAGGAAACTACAAAGGAAACACCCTTACAGAGAAATTCCAGCCAATCTATCCACAGCTTTGTAAATGATTGTGCGGAATCATAAGAAATTACATAGAAACCCCCACATTTCAGACAAAAACCTAAGATATTCTCCAGTACACTAAAGTTGATAAAAGCAAGGACATGATGAAATTAGAAAGAAATTCAAGTGAGATTATGGAGGAAAGAAACATAATCTCATACCTTTAGTGCTGTGATGATGGTATGAACAGAGCTGAACCCTGAAAGTGAAAAAGAAGAGAAACTGGTTTGGTTTGGTTTGGTTTGGTTTTACTTTACTGTTTTTTTCTCATCTCTCTTCTCCGTACTTTCAATCAATCACTCTCCTTTTGAGTCTTTGTCTTGGAGTCTTTGTCTTTATGATTCTGAGTGCTTATTGCTATGGTGCATCTTGTTGTACGTTAATTGCTTGTATCATGGACGTGGCATGCATCTTATATTTAATAAGTTCTACAGATGGGTGCTTTGGTTTGGATTGATTGCTACTTCAAAGGTAAGGATGTTGCCACGTCATCAGTGAGAGGAAGTCGAAGAGTCTGGAGCGGGTATTATATCATTTTGCTCCGTTCCAAGATGGATGCTGAAACTCAAAAGCCCATATGGAGGGCCCATAGATCTAATTATAGTAATCAATGTTATATTTGTCGTATTTGTTGGATGGTCATAATGGGAATTGGGAAAATGTAAAAGGACATTTTTTCTTTTACTGTTATTTCGACCAAAGTTTTTTAAAGCGTGAAACGAATGGCGACTGTTTTTTATTTTATTTTCAAATCGATGCTTATGTTGAATTATCAAGCGTGGATTCATATTATATTTTAGGAATTGTATATTTGCAAATAAATAATATCGAGTTGTGTGAAACATTTATCATGTATAGATTTGTCAAGATTTGATCTTTATGATAAGATTTATATAAATTTAATGTAAGTCTGTTATCTTATATAAGATTTATCATGGAATTAAGAAAAAAAATGTGATAAAAAAATCTAGATATGTATATGATGAGTATCCCTACAAATTCGAACATCAAAATGAGCACTAATTAAGATGTTTGATTACAGGAATCACGAACATTCTAATGTGTTCATACTTCATGGCTTATGGAGAGGGCTAGGGGCAATTCTGGTGAATGAGCTGGCTAGTAGGAGACTTCATCCAGAACCCTAATTTGGGGCAGACCCAATAATTTTGGGGCATACATCCTTAATAGGCACCCCACACAAAATTATAAGGGCTTCCCTAAATCTTGTTAAGTTACTATAATACCCATGCCTAGTTTAAAATACAATACTACCCTTTCACTTGATTAAATTATAATCCTAAAACAATCCCACTAATTTAACCCATCCAACTAATTAACCAACCACCCACTAATTAACTCACTAACCATTACTAATTAACCCTTCTCTCTAACTCTTCTTCTCATCTTCTTCTCCAAAAACACAAACAAAATTCTGAAAATTTCTTTGTTTGATTAAGTTCTCGATTAAACACATTAATGGCACGTCGTGTTAAGCGATGCCCTAGAAATATGGTGCTGAATCCTGGTATTGCTTCTGTAGCATCTCAATCTAGGGTTTTTGGAAAAGATGGTGATGAAGAGGATAGTCGATTGATTGGTGTTGGACAGCAAGAAATAGAGCCCGATTCTTTAAAATTGCACATAGAAAGGTATTTCCTACAAACCCATTGCTTGGTTTTTCGTATTTCGTTGATTTGTGACAAGTAATCGATGATTCCTTTGGGTTTTGGAAGTTCCATAGTAGTGTTCGGCTGAAATTTAGCAGCCGAACTTCTTTTTTTTTTTACAGACGAAGAACAGTTCGGCTTATGTTTTGAAAATCGATTGCGCGAACCTTTGTGTTGGCTAATACCTGCCAACCTTTCGGCCGAACACGACAAATGAAATTTACCCAAGTGGTTTCGAGTTGGTGACTCGATTAGATTACTTTTAAGCCGAACTTATCTCTGAAAACACTTCGAAAATCTTGCTTTGTATGCTCCAGGTTCGGCTAACTCGTGATGATGAGTTATCAACCGAATTTATCTATGTACTCTCAAGTTTTTAGATTTTATTCTGGCCATAACTTCTTCGTCCGATGTCGGAATGGCCTCATTCCTTTTGCGTTGTTTTGGCCTTTTCATTCTCTTGAAGATGACGATAATATATCATTGATTTGAATGAGTTTACATATCCACAAGTACAAAACTTTAGTTTATGTAAACTCATTCAAATCAATGATATAATAAAACTAAAGTTTTGTACTTTTGGATATGTAAACTCATTCAAATCAATGATATATTATCGTCAACTTTAAGATAATGAAAAGGCCAAAACAACGCAAAAGGAATGAGGCCATTCCGACATCGGACGAAGAAGTTATGGCCAAAATAAAATTTAAAAACTTGAGAGTACATTTATAAGTTCGGCAGATAACTCATCATCACGAGTTAGCCGAACCTGGAGCATACAAAGCAAGATTTTTGAAGTGTTTACAGAGATAAGTTCGGCTTAAAAGTAATCTAATTGAGTCAGCCGAACCTGGAAACCACCTGGGGTAAATTTCATTTGTCAGGTTCGGCCGGGAAAGGTTGGGAAGGTATTAGCCGAACACAAAGGTTCGGCGCAACCGATTTTCAAAACATAAGCCGAACTGTTCTTCGTCTGTAAAAAAAAAAAGAAGTTCGGCTGCTAAATTTCAGCCGAACACTACTCTGGAACTTCCAAAACCCAGAGGAATCATCGATTACGCGTCACAAATCAACGAAATACGAAAAACCAAGCAATGGGTTTGTGGGAAATACCTTTCTATGTGCAATTTTAAGGAATCAAGCTCTATTTCTCGCTCTTCAACACCAATCAATCCACTATCCTCTTCATCACCATCTTTTCCAAAAACCCTAGATTGAGATGCTACAGAAGCAATACCAGGATTCAACACCATATTTCTAGGGCATCGCTTAACACGAGGTGTCATTAATGTGTTTAATCGAGAACTTAATCAAACAAAGAAATTTTCGGAATTTTGTTTGTGTTTTTGGAGAAGAAGAGTGAGAGAGAAGGGTTAATTAGTAATGGTTAGTGAGTTAATTAGTGGGTGGTTGGTTAATTAGTGGGATGGGTAATTAGTGGGATGATTTTAGGATTAGAATTTTAATGATCACTAATTAAAAACTAATCTCATGAGGGGTATTTTTGCATTTTTGAAAACTGGAGGATAAGGGCCACCCTTGATATACTATTGGCACCCATGTTTTTGTCCTATATCTATGCCCCCAAATTTTTGGGTCTGCCCCAAAATAGGGTTCTTCATCCAAGCTAGAGCTTTATCTCGACTTACTACTAGTCCTGAAAAGGCTGAGTGTCTGGCTCCTAAGGAAGCTATCTTATGGGCCTTAAAGATTAAGGAAACATTGGATATCTTTTTTTGGAACGTTATTTTGGGGACCATGATAAATTTGGGGGGATTATTGTCTATTTTAGGGTAAGGTGCCCTTATCAATTTTTTTCTTCTTAATACCTAAACTACCCTTATGATTAAGTAATAAATAACATTAACCCACCACCGCCGATTACCACCACCATCATCGCCGCCGATTACCACCACCACCACCTACGATTACCACCACCACCTACGATTACCACCACCACCTCCGATTATCACCACCACCACCGCCGATTACCACCACCACCCCCGCCGATTATCACCACAACCAACCATCGATTACCACCACCACCACCACCTCTATATATGTATCTTCATTTAAATCATTAACAAAGACATTCTCACAAACTCATTGCTTGTCATTCGTTTTTGGTTGAAAAAAATGAGAAGTAATCATCAAAATGAGTTGAAAATGGAAGTTGCAGAGAGGTGTAATGGAGGTTTTTTTTCTCCAGAGACAGGTTCGGTTACATCGCAAAAAAAAAAGTCTTAACCAAACTAAGAGTTCGGTTATCAAAGATTAATTTTTTCTGAACCGAACTCAGAGTTCGGTTCATTCGCAAAAAATACATTTAACCGAACTATGGGCTAATTCCATTTATGCATTTGCAAGTGCAGTTCGGTTGGATCGCAAAAATTGTTAAGTTTTTACTTTAACCGAACGTTTGCCTAATTTCATATATGCATATACAAGCTCAGTTCGGTTGATTCGCAAAATATGTTGAAGTTTTCTAACCAACCGAACTTTTAACACTATGTTACTTTTAACCTGCAGTTCGGTTGGGAACTTGATTGCGTTGAAGTTTGCGAACCAACCGAACATACCTCTGTAAATGAGTTCGGTTAACACGCAAAAATAATTTCAAAACCGAACTCTTCTCTATATAGCCAAATGTTGAGTTTGGTTTAATCGCAAAAAACAAAATTTTGCGAACTTACCGAACTTTGTTGTTTAAAGTTCGGTTACAACATGGTCTAGTCGACTGAACCGAACAAAACTCTGTGAACTCAAGCATAGTAGTTCGGTTACATTTGATTTTTCATCAGCTAGCCGAACAAACAAAAACTCCATTAAATCTCTGGTTCGGTTACCTGTGATTTTGGATTTATTAACCGAACTCCATTTGCAGAAAGTTCGGTTACATGTTCTTCATATAATAAAACCGAACTTTGTTGACATGGTTGAACTTTTTTGTTACAATTTTGATTTTAAAGATATTTTAGGCCGTTTATAGCAACATTCACTAAGTTACAATCATACTTTGGCACCCAGAGGATGTTTTTTCTCCATATTCACCCATCTCAAAATAAATTTTTTCTCCATCTTCTTCTTCTTCTATCACTTTAGTCACTCAAGAATCGGAGGTGGTGGCTAGGTTAGATGCTTTTGTTTTTATATTAGATTAAGTAAATTGCAATTATTAGGTTAAGGTTAATTCAATTAGGG
Organism: Papaver bracteatum; assembly: GCA_023529315.1. Classification (NCBI taxonomy): domain Eukaryota; kingdom Viridiplantae; phylum Streptophyta; class Magnoliopsida; order Ranunculales; family Papaveraceae; genus Papaver; species Papaver bracteatum. Next base: position 43,088 of record JAJJWX010001217.1, read on the forward strand.
TAAGGGTAAAATTAGTAATCTTAGGCTTTTTAGGACAACCCTTAACAATTTAGGTTAAGGTGCCTTAAAAAACAATGGTCCCCCAAATTTATCATGGTCCCCAAAATAACGTTCTTTTTTTTGTTGGTGACTTCACAAGCATTATGAAGCCACTTTGAGGTGATAATACCGTTATTCATTAGAAGTTCAAGAATATTATGAATGAGTTTTTTTCTTTTTCTAAGAATTGTCATTCTATCAATTTATTTTAAATAGGGAACATAAAAGCATTGCCAGTGTTTTAGCTAATATGGATTGAGTCACATTACTTTGTACATATCTATTGAATTGATGATAAAATCAGTTTTTTTAACGGAAAATGGGTCATTTGTCCAAAAACAAATTAAACCATGGTTCGAATGGACGAGTAAAAATTAGTAAGGGTGAAATGGATAAAAAAATATAGCAAGGATGAAACTGGATTCATCCTAGCTTAAACTTAAAACATAGCGAGGATGAAACTGGATGCATCCTGATGTAAATTAAAAATAAGAAAAAGTATTTGAAAATGGGTAGGATGAAACTGGTAACATCCATGCTATTTTTATATTTTTGTCCATTTAAACAGTGTCAGAATCTAGATGTCTTTTTCACCCAGATATTGTTGATTTTGGTATTTTTAACCAATTTTGTGTTTTTTTTAAACGCTTTTGAAATGGACTATATGATTACATCTAAACAAAGTTGATATGTTTTCTTTTAGTCATGAAGAATCTCTATAAGAATTTCATTACGATCCCACTAGTTTTCATATCATTGTCAATTTATATTGACAAAAAGGGGGAGAATTAATGTGTAGTTCACACTACAAATACATATGGTTTACAGATTATTATGTAAGGGGGGTGGTTTTCATATGAGATGAAGTATTGACTAAGGGGGAGTGATAAATATCACCATAGTATTGTTGTCAAAGTTGTGATACAATTGGACTTTGATGTTGTGTAATGATACTATGACACTGTATAACAATGATTGAGAGATACTGTTTTCTCATTGTTATAGCTACGAATCTTCAACAAATATGATGCTGAGTTGAATACATTCAGAATCACTGGAGTACTTGGAAGTAATGAAGATTTCAAGTAATGTTGAAGAACCAAGGAAATCAAGCATATGGATGAGAAGCTACAAAGTTTATTTATTTTGTAATCCATATGTATTGATAGTTTTGTCACTCAAATTGACAAATGGAGATATTATTAGAGCATTGCTCGTTCGAACTCGCAAGCATTGATATCTCAATCTTGTTGTCAGGTTTAGTTTTCAATACTGTAAGTCTTGATTTCTAGTCTACTTATAGCTAAGTCTCGGATTAGGATAGAAAGGGTAGTTGAGCATTACACTTCATGGTGTTCATAGATTGAAGAAGAAGAACTACTAAGGGGAGCTTGTGGAACTTCATCAACAAAAGGTATGTGTAGACTTGAACTCATCTATCACTCAAAAGTCTATCTACTCTATCTCCTATTTGAGACAAAAGTCGTATAGCTATATAGACTTCGATTATACACATTTGATATTTCGAGTTGAGTTTAACTCGCTTACATATTTCTCGAAATATATGTTGGTAAGCTTTCTCTTTAACCAAGTTCATCTTATATTCTTGACGAAAGTCAAAATATGATCATGTGAAAATCGCCTTGTAACATCTTACATGATTTGTGTCAGACAGTCATTTGATGTAGACTCGTAATGTTTCATATTGATCATTCGATCACTTGAAAATTGCTTTGAAGCTAATAGTTTGTGTGAGACATCTATTGTCTTCTTCCAAGAATGCTGCAATGATTGAAATGGGAGTTTATAACATATAACCATGATTGGATATAACACAGTATGCGTACTTCCATATGTGTTATTGATAGACACATTTTTGTGTATGATATAATCTCAATTGTATATATTATTAGTGCTCAATTTTGTATTTATTATGGCTTTTTGTGTCTTTGTAGGTATTTTTGGAGAAATAAACCTGTGTGGAAAAATTGGCTCGAAAAGTGGTATTTGTGCTCGTGGGTGAAAATCATTAAAAGAACCCTTCATTTGGATAAGGGGCGCTTCAATTACTAAGGGGCATTCACTTGCTAATTTACACACAATACTTTGGTTTTTGCTCTATTTCTTTTATTTATTCTTTGTGAACTCTAAATTATGCGTGGCTAATTTTTCTTATTGATTGAGGATGAATTTCTAGTTCTCAACATGTTTTGAATTTTGTTTTAATTATACTTTGAAGTTTTCACATGATTATCGTTTGTTTTTACTAATAAGAATGTTTATGATTGTTTAGAGTGCACGCTAAATCGATTTGTTAACTCAATTTAAAGCTAGTAAAAGTTAAGGGATACGTAATCGTTTCTTGACTCTTTACACAAGTAGAAAACACAAGGCCTTGCAGGGGGATTATGTGGAGCAATTCTGTGTGGAAAAAGCGCTAGCAAGTGGACCCAGCGAACCGAGTGTAACTACTAGTATCAAACCTAAATTCATAAATCTTAATGCGTTTATTGAATTACATCTTGTAAGCGAACCTCAAGGTGGTTCTTTAGAATAGAATATGAAAACTAAGCGGATCTGTTACTCAGTGAAACAAATAATTTTTGGGTTAGCTAAGCGAACATGTTGACCTATAGTTGGTGATAATTGTGATTAATAAAAAGTGGAAAAGAACATAATTTGAATCATTGTTTTACAATGAAAAAGGATTCCTTGACCGTATTTCTCCTATTTGTTTATTTTTATTTATAAAGTCTAACCCCCTACCCCTTTTGTGACATTATAAGACAACTAAAACCTCTTGCTCCTCGTGGGAACGAACTTGACTACCATATATTACTTGTTAATTAGGTAGAAAAATATCGTTTGTTTATGATTATCGTTTACTTGTTAATTATACCTTGAAGTTTTCACATGATTATCGTTGGTTTTTACTAATAAGAATATTCATGATTGTTTGATATATAGGTTGTTTAGAGTGCACGCTAAATCGATTTGTTAACTCAATCTAAAGATAGTAAAAGTTAGGGGATACGTAATCGTTTATTGACTCTTTACACAAGTAGAAAACACAAGACCTCGCAGAGGGATTTTGTGGAACAATTGTGTGTGAAAACAACGCTAGCAAGTGGACCAAGCGAACCGAGTCTAACTACTAGTATCAAACCTAAATTCATAAATCTTAATGCGTTCATTGAATTACATCTTGTAAGCGAACCTCAAGGTGGGTCTTTAGAATAGAATCTGATAACTTAGCAGACCTGTTACTCAATGAAACAAGGAATTTTGAGGTTAGCTAAGCAAACCTATTGACATACGATTGGTGATAATCGGTGATTAATATAAAGTGGAAAAGAACATTACTTGAATCATTGTTTTACAACGAAGAAGGATTCCTTGATCGTATTTCTCCTATTGATTTCCTTTTATTTCTGGTTGCTTTGTTTGTTTTTTTTTCTTTATCAAATCTATAACAATCCCCCCCCCCCCCCCCAATAAGACAACTAAAACCTCTTGCTTAGTTGTTTTTCTTTTCGTTTTAGATTTTATATTAGTTTCTAACTTTGTTTTTCTAGAGTTTTGATACCAGTTTTCCATGTATGGTGGACAAGAGCATGCATATTACAAAAATAAATACGGTTTTCAACCTCAACGTTATGGAAACTTCCAACCATCCTTAGGATACAATAATCAGAACCAATCTTTTGTCTATGATCAATATACTACGGAGCCACAGGAGTACTATCATGCATACAAACAACCTTATGACGGATATGTAAGTGAGAAAACACAAGGATGGGAGGATAGTTATGCTTCTGATCGGAAATTATCTAGTTTTACAGACCAAATGTGTACCAAAAATACAATTTTCACATAAAATATGGGTGAAAAACAAATCGAGGAAAAATCTGAGGAACGCAGGTCTGATTCCTCTCTCTTCCAGAAACCCACCATTAAGATGGCATATATATGTAGCCCAAAAAATTAGATCTACGGCTAAGATTAATATTTTAGATTAGTTTTATCTCTTTGATACTTTTAGATGGACTAATTTATCCTTAATTAATTACGAATTACTACTAATATATAATTTTTTTTAAAATAAAGAATCCGGTAATCCAGTGAATGAAATTTGTTACCATATTTTTCTCAAGCTAAAGTTATTCCCATTAATTATGAAATTTAATGATCATGTTGTCATTTATGTTTTGTCTCACGTGATAAAATTCGTTTCTCTAGTTAGTGCATCCATCGTTTCATTGACTGATACACAAGTAGAAAACACAAGGAAGGAAGGATGCACTAACTAGTGAAACTAGGCAGGAAGGAATTAGACCTGGGTTCCTCAAAATTTTCCGCATTTTATAATTTAAAGGCCAAATATTTTTATTTGTTTATTGTTATTGCATCGAGGTAGGTAATTAGTAAAATTAACACACATATTTTTGAGATGATCCTTTAAAATGAACGCGTAATTGGGGATATGGAAACTAATTGGGGGATATAGCTAAATGAAAAAATAGGGATCCAAATATCCTAGTTGGGTTACCCCTTATATAATTAAATTATTAATTCCTAATCTAACCCTCACTAATCATAATTAGTTACTAATCCTGATTAGTAAAATATTAATGATTTGGGGGATATAATTTGTGTATTAATGTTTATTTGAATTTGTGTGGGTTAGTTGAGAGTAGAAGGAGGGGAAAATTTTTTGAGTAGATTTTTTTTTTTTAAATGGAAGATGATTGTGTTGAGAGACTTGCAGTTGCTGAATCTTTAGCTCAATTACAACAACAATATTCGGTTAATGATAAAAACTCACAATTGTTGTATGATGAACCAACACCTTTGAATCATGATTTTCGTGACCATGAAGGGTTTTGTGAAGAACCAACTCAAGAAAGTAAACATGTTCAGCATACAAGCAACCCCAACACACATGTAATGCTTCAAAGAGGTCGAAAATTTGTTTTTTTTTTTTTTTGAAACCGTCATTTCTGTCTGAAAAACCTTAGTACCGGAATGCTCGTTGTATGAATACTATGCCGGAACCTTTATAACCGGCATTGTATTCATACAAATTTATATGCCGGGACAAAATTCCCCAACTGTTCAAGAACAAACGGGCGCGGTATTCAAACCAAGATTGCATGCCGGTACACATTTATACTTTTTACCCACCACCGAATATTCGATGGAATATTCAAACCTGCAGTGTGAGTACAAGACATATAATGCCGGTTTATGATACCGGCATGGAAACGTAAATGTCGAGGATGCCGGTTTTACATGAAAAACATACAGAAGTTAATGTATGCCGGTCATTAATCCCGGCAGTTTACTTTACTTATCAACAATGCCGATTTTGAACTAATCCAATTTTCTTTTCATTCATTCCTTAGATTGTGACATACAATGATCAACCAATCTCCAAACCGCTCCATCGGGATACGTCGGAATACTATAAAATGCCTCGGGTATGTTACCAAACAATACTTTCACCTAGTTTTTACAATTTTATGTTGGGATTTGCTTGTAATCTCCCATTGTTGTCCTTATGTAGGGAATAAAATATGAAAATGAAGCAATTGCTTGGGAAAAAGCGACGGATCTTAAGAACATGTGTGTCTTAGTGAGGAATACCCAACGTTCAGATGTTCGTTTTGAGATGGTTTGCGAGAGAAGTGGAATATACAATGAGAAAAATAGCCATAAGAGAAAGGGCTATGTATATGAAAAGAAGACTAAGAGGGTATACAATACAGTTACGAGGAAGGATGAGTTCCCCTTTAAGCTTGTATTCTATCTAAGACGATAAAAAGAAGAAGAAAAATAATGGGAATATAAGGTGTGGTTTGGCCGTCACAACCACCCCGATCCGAAAGATTTTGAAGGTGACTCCCTAGTTGCGAAGCTAAAACCTGATCAATTCGAGGATGTCAAGATGATGACAAAAGCATGTATCAAACCAAGAGTGATTCTCAGAACCTTCAAGGAAAAGGATAAGACTAACGTTTCTTAACTCACTACAATTTATAGCGCACAAGCAACCATTAAAAGGTTGGAATGGGAACGGAGGAGTGTTATGCAAGAATTTGAGAAGATAGTTTGGGATCACAACTACACGCGTATCATTAAAAGAGGTCCGGATGACAAGCCGCTTCAAATATTCATTTCACATCCTTTGCTTTCACAATTGGCTCATACGTGTTGTGATGTTCTTATGATGGACTGCACCTACAAGACAAACAAATACAACATGCCGTTGTTCAACATCGTTGGGCAAACATCGGACAAGGTGACATTCACATTGGCTTTGTGTTTAATGTAAAACGAGAGGGATTTCAATTATCATTGGGCATTGCGAAAATTGAAATTATTGTTCCCGGAAAATCGTTTTCCGAAGGTCATCATAATCGATCAATTCGACGCACTAATAAATGCCATATCCGACGTATATCCGGATGCACAAAATTTCCTATGTACATATCATATAGGTGAAAATGTGAAAAAACATTGTCATGCTTTGTTTGAACCCTCTAAGGATGATATTAAGAAGAGAATGGTCGCTCAACTAGAGGAAGATGTTCACAAAGAGAAACTATCACCCGAAGAAGAAGAAAATGAAAGAGGAAAGATTGAAGAGCGAATCGACAAAGAATACGTTGAAAATCACAAAAGGTGGTTGGAATTTCTAAAGGATTGGGAGAAATTTTATTGGTCTCTTACCAGGGACATGTATGAAAAGAGATTGAACATGTTTATTTCCAAATATAAGGAAGTGTATCCAAGTACCGTCTCATATTGTCGGGATAATTGGTTGGATAAGTTCAAGGAAAAATTTGTGCGTGCGTGGACAAATCGTTATAGATATTACGGAAATGAAGCAACTAGTATAGCGGAGTCCTATCATGGGAGATTTAAAGATCTCATCCAGTCCGGGCAAGGAAACGTGGTTACGGTCACCGGGGCAATGGAGCAACACTTTAAGGAAGATATCGATAGGATCAAGAAGGCTTTTGAGAAAATCTCAATGGAAAGGATGACTTAATTTCTTAAATATACTAAGTTGCTCCAAGGAATAGAGTTCAACGTCTCCCATTGGGCAATAAAACATATGATGAGACAAATGCAGTAGGAGAAAAATTACAAAAAACCGGGTGATGTGTGTATTTGTCCCGACATGTCTTTATTGGGGCTTCCGTGTCATCATGTGATTGTGACGTATGAAGAAGTTATACCTATTGATGTTACAAATGAGGCCAAGGAATTCTATGAAGCTTACTCACGTGCCAACTCGGCTAGCCGACAAGTATTGTTGAGCTAACTAAGGCTAATTACACACCCATGGATACCACCAAGTGAAGAGCCAACAAAAGGAGATCCTCCCGATAGACCACAAACTAAAATTGCAAGGAGAAAACAAAGGAAATAATTGAAAGAAATGACTAGACGTGAAGAAGAACTCGCGGAAAATAAGAGACGAGATCTATCCGCAGGCGAGATTTCAGAAGCAAGATTCGCGGAAGCGCCGGTTCCAAACAAAAGGGGTAGGCCAAAGAAGGAACCGATATCAAGTCAACAACAAACGAATGGTTCCGAAGCCACACCCAAAGTCCATGTATCGGAGGTTCAAAGGAAAAGGGGAAGGTCACCGAATGTACCAACATTAAGATACCACGGACAACAAGGTGAGCATTCTGAAGGTACACCCATAGTCGATGTATCCGAGGTTCAAATAAAAAGGGGAAGACCGCCGAAGGTACCCACATTAATCTGCCAAGGACAACAAGGTGAACATTCCAAAGGTACACCAATAGTTGATGTATCCTAGGTTCAAAGGAAAAGGGGAAGGCCGCCGAAGGTACCAACATTAAGCAACCAAGGGCAACAATGTGAGCATTATGAACCTACACCAATAGTCAATGTATCTGAGGTTCAAAGGAAAAGGGTAAGACCGACGAAGGTACCCATATTAAGCTACCAATGACAACAAGGTTAGCATTCCGAACCGAATCCAATAGTCGATGTATCCGAGGTTCAAAGGAAAAGGGAAAGGCCGCCGAAGGTACCAACATTAAGCTACCAAGGACAATAAGGTGAACATTCTAAAGGTACACCAATAGTTGATGTATCCGAGGTTCAAAGGAAAAGGGGAAGGCCGCCGAAGGTACCAACATTAAGCAACCAAGGGAAACAAGGTGAGCATTCCGAACCTATACCAATAGTTGATGTATCTGAGGTTCAAAGGAAAAGGTGTAGGGGTAGGCCAAGGAAGAATATTCTCCCATATAATACCAAAGACATTTTGATTGTAGGGATTGCAGAGGATGGTTTGGATATAATTAAGATAAAAGTTGGTAATACGACGATGTATAAGGATTCGCAAATGGGTAGGAATTATAGACACTACCATACGAAGATAGAGTCTTACATAGACCAACTTTCTGAGGTTATTCGCGAGTTTATTGTGTACACGGATGATGTTGATGGAGATGGAAATTGTGGCCATCATGCCGTGACCGAACAATTATGAATCTTCGAGACGGCTGTACGTAAAGGAATGACACCATGCCAATATGCTAGAATGAGGATGGCCGATCAACTTGTGAAGAAGAGGATCTTTTATGAGCAATTGGTTGGTCACGACGAGGTGTTTGATGATATGTGTGCTCAAGTGTTAGGACCCGAGCAGGAGATGGCATTTCTTCCTACTCAAATTTGGATGAGGATGCCACTTTGTGGGCATCTATTAGAGGATACATTTAATTGTGTTGTTCATTATTTTACCCCCACCGTAGTCACAACATTTATACCAAAGTGGAAAAAATGCGAGGGATCCTTTAAGAAGAGAAGATTTGTTTTGGCGTACGTGAACGACAATCATTTCGTTATTCTAAAACTCAAGGACAATTGTCCATTGCCACCTGTTTGTGGGATGGTTAAAAACAAGGAACTAGATCCAAATATATGGAAGGGATGGATGGCATTGAATGAGGAGAATCACCAATTATGGGATGCTTTGGCCTTATCAAAGAAACCTCTTGAAGAGGAGGAGTTGAAACTTCATACGTGTGGAAGTGATGATGAGTAATTTGGATATATGTGGTTTACTAATACGCCACCTTTTGTTTTTTTGGAAGTTTGAATTGTAATCATTAAACCATATGCCATGTACGTGCCAGTGTGATTTGATTCAAACTTTACTATGCCGGTAATTGTACCGGCGTTGCAATATATGTTCTATTTTGTGCAAGAATAACACCATAAGTACACAAATATAATTTTGCCATTTCCGGCATTGTAAAAAAATGCATAACACTGCCGGTACTATACATAGATAGTTGATTCACAAGGGAGAGTTTGAGTACCGGCATGATTGTGGCGCTATCCACCATGCCGGAACTCTATTTTTTTTTTTTTCATTCTGGAACTAAACAGAGATCCGGCGTAGAACTCACGATATCGACTATGCCGGTTTTGGAAAATAAAAACTTAGAAAAAGCAGGTTTCAGGACACATAAAATAACATAAGCAAAGACCTAATACAATAAAATAACATAGGCAAAGTTTAAACAAACCAAATGTGAAGTTAAGATGTTCCAAACCAAAAACAAATGAAACAGAGATGTTCAAAGTTTACCAAGCCACACAAACAAACATAAACCAAACTAATACTACAAAAGAAACAAACAATCACTCAGTTCTTGGCTTCTTGTGTGCCCTCTTCTTCTTTTCGCCCCAAAAGTATTTTGCCTCTGGATCTTCGATTTTGTCTATCTTTTCATTGAGTTTCTCTATTTCAGATTTCCAAGCCGCTGACGCTGTGAAGGAATTTTTAAACATGTATTTAGTATGCAAAATTTTATAAGTTGATAGATATAGATTAAGAGAATAGTAATGAACGCACCAACAACGTAACGAGCTGTAGAAGTCCAGGTACATTATCTAGAGTTGTGGAGGGACGTGTTGGTGGTGGAGGGACCTTTACCGTATCCGGGCGTACAACATAAGGATGCGAGTATTGTAGATGCCCACTTAGGAATGTTGGTTCACTATCAAAACCGTTCTCAGCCAATTCCCAATCATCCCTATCCAGCACAAGTTCTTCTTCTTCCCTTTCGATCCAATGTGCAAGAATAGGTTCTGTGTCGTAGCATACCAGAGTATGGCTCTCATATGATTGGCATTTAGTAAAGTCATGAGAATATTTATGATAAGATGTATCCGTGAGATCTTTCTACTTGTAACCGAGTTGGCGCATCACGCGGAGAGGGTTATGCATAACAAATCCTTTTGGATGAAATAACGGTCCGTTGTAAAATGAAACATTTTCATGTCTCTGAAGGTGAACTCCTCTGACATTCCTATAAGGGTCAAACACAACATCTTCCACAGAAAACGAGTCCAAAGCCAATCTCATTTCTAAAAACCGTTTCTTGTTAGGCGAAGGGGTATTGCGGAAGAAGTATTTCTGAGCTAAAGCCATATTCGGTTCATAGTCACGCCAAATCTCCAATCCTTTATACCCTATGAACAAATCTCGGAAGTGTTCATAAGCCCACACATGTGCCCATAAAATGTATAAGAAAATAAATAGTTGGAAACTATCAAATGTAATGATAACAATCACAAAATAAGTATTTCACTATACCTGAATCACAGTGAAATTCCTATTAAATTGACGGCCTTTCTCTTTAGAAGCTCGACGCATTTCTGCCAAAAAATGTGCCAAGAAAGCAGTGCCCCATGAATACTTATGAACGTCTTCCAACGGATCCAAGTACTGTAGGTTGTTCATATGCACCCTATTACCATTAGAGTCAGGGAATATAGCGGTTCCCAAAATGAACAACATATATGCAGCGGCAGTTTGTTGAGCTTGTGCGGGAGTCAATTCCTTGTTCTTCGTATTCCAAAACAGTTGATTGAGTTTGACGAATGTTATAGTCTTTGTCTGAGCAGTTTGTTTCTTGTAAAAATTTGCCAACGTGGTTTCCTTGTTCCATCCAAACAACTTTTCAGTGAGCTCATAGATCTTTTTCCACCCTAGGTCCTTCGAGTTGTCTCCAACCTTGACCGGTTTCCCAAGAACCTCTAGTCCTATTATCCTTTGGACATCTTCAAGGATAATGGTCAACTCGCCAAAATTAAAATGCATGGTGTCAGTTTCACCATAAAACCTCTCCAAAAAGCAGTTAGCCGTGACGGTATCAGTGTCCACATAATTTTATATCACAGGATACAACCCAGATGCTCTGACTATTTCTTGAACATCCGGACACTCATCCTCCAAAAGCCACACATCCGATTGTTGATGGCGGCTAACACGCCAGGCTTTCCTGTGGTCCTATAAAAACACAACCAACTTAATTAAATTAATCACAAATAAATAATATAATAACAAGATACAAACGTCTTACATAAGTTTGATAGATCCAACGAGCCCAAGAGTCTTTATACGAAAATAAAATTTGCGAGTTTATCGGTTGACCCCAATGTTTGCCATCATTGCTGTCAGGAATCAAGTCGTACTTATCAGGGAAGTGAGGTGGGGGTTCCTTTTCATCATCAATTTGTCCTAAGCCACCTGCTAGTTACGGTTCTGGTGGAGTTTCCCTCTCATCATCATCATCAGTACTGGTTGAGTCGCTTATAGGATGATCCCGAATTGTCACCTTAACAGTAGTCGGATTTTGAAGTTTACGTCGAGAAGACTTATGTTTTGATTCTTCAACATCTTTTCCTTTTCCTTTGTCCTTTCATGGTACGAGAGACCTATGTTCCAACACGTTAATCTGAGTTACATACTGGATACCTGCATACAATAGGAACACACAGAAAACCGGCATACTACTCCATAGACATATAAACTACGCCGGAAAACATACCGGCATTATTGGCAATAAATGAGTCTATGCCGGTTATATTGAATTCTATACAGAAAATTCTAAGCCATATGAAACAAAAACCGGTATAATTTGTTACCATACCTATAGTGCCGGAACATATACCGACATAGAAAAGAATAATAAATTGCATGCTGGTTTTGGTTGAATTCTATCCAGGGATTTAAAAAATTTAGGGAACGAAAACCGGCATGGTATGTTACCATGCAGTGAACGCCGGAACATTAACCGGCATTTCCAACGAAAATGCGACAGTACCGGTATGGATTATGGCATCCCAAAATTATAATTATATGCCGGTTTTCTGGATTTTTTTACAGAATTCTTAACAATCTTAGTTTAGCAAAACCAGCATAGTTTGTAAACCCTAAACAGAGGCATGTTATTGATCAATAATGATTTTCAAATTGACTAGAATGCAATTTCAAAACCCTAAGCAGAATTTTCAATCCGTCATGAAACCTAGCAAGTTTGACTTTGTGTTATATATTATGGGATAAACCCTAAAAGTACTTCAATTCAACAGGAGACTTTGTGTTATACATCTCTTACTGAATCAAATCTGTTATGTCCGCTTCACCAGGAGACTCTTCAGGACTTTGTTGTGCATCATCAACAAGTATTTCTGGATTGGGTTTATCACGAGATTTGCGACGAGCCATTGCTTTGGTATAGAAGATGAAAAAAATAGGGAGAGATTGAATAGATCGAATATTTTTATTTCCAAAACAGTCACTTATATAGCATGAGTAGTTTGAAACCGACGAGCCATTAAAGAAACCGACGATTTTGTGACCTTCCAGTGACTCATTAAAGATTTGGTAACCGTAAAATTAGTGGAATGAAATTGTAACCGTCAAACAAGTTGAATGAAATTGTAACCGTCAGAATTCCGGCATAGACAATTACATACCTATTATGCCGGTATTAAAAGTTAATGATTTTTTTAACTTCTTAGTGTGGGAAAACCGTCATAGAGTGTAAATATATAGAGTATGCCGGATTGACTATACCGGCATGGTATTTAACTCATCGGGTGTGCCGGTTTGTGAAAGAAACTTGACGAAATAAACATCATTAAGCACAAACATAATATCTCAAGCAAATTCCAACTAACATCATTTAAGGGAATAAAGTTTAAACACATAAACAACGTTACACATAGAATGAAGCTCTCAAGCCAAATACACTGAACATCATTTATTGGAACGAGATTCAACAAGCAAAGAAGCTTCAAAATGCCTAAAAGGCTCTTTTCTCCACTTCGTATATGCATCCTGAGCTTCATACCTATCACCACTGTATCTTGCAAGAAACTCGTTGTATTTGAGACATGATTTGATGAGTGAAGTTGTTCGAATGTATACTATTTGATCAGCGTATTCAGTTTTGCGTTTCTTACCGTCAAACATGTTATGCTTGTAAGAACCAGTCCTTACAAGACCCCAAAAAACATCTGAAGGGCGTTGATCCTCCGGCAAATCCGATACTATGTAGTAATTTCTAATCCACTATGTTTCCTCCTCAACATCTGCCTCTATCTTAGCTTCTTTTTGACGTTTAACCGCTCCCTCAGCTTCCGCTTTTATCTTATCTAATTTTTGACGATAACGTTCAAGCTTTGCTTACTCTTTTTCTTCTCTTTTCCTCTTAATTATCTCTTCTTCCATTGCGGCAATTGACTTGGTGGTTTCTTCCTTCCTTCTTAGTTTTTTTAGTATTGTGGCAACGGAGTTGGTCGTGGTTGATGATTGATTTCCTGTCGGAGTGGACAATATGTTCCTCATACATTTTTATTTTTTGAGGGAATTGATGAACTTGGCAGCTGGTGATTGATAATCCATCGGAGATATATCTTTGAGGTATCAAGTGCAATGGGTGTATCCATTCCTTTAAATAGATGTGGACATAACATCTCTTTTCCACTTTAGTGACGGCACTCTAAGTAACTTAGATCCCACACCGGAAATAATGTTTTCTAGTGTATGGTTTAAAAAACTAGCCGTTAGGCATTCAATTTCTGGTACCGGCATACATAGGAGGAAGTACGCCTATGCCGATATTATGTTCCGGCACTGAATGTTATAAAAAGAAGATGCCGGTAATGCGAAATTTCTTTACAGGAAACGACCCAAATATGCCTACAATACCGGCATTCAATGCATAAGAACCTTTATGCTGGAATGGGTTAAATTCGAAAAAAAAGGCTAGTTTTTTGAAAAATATGACCGTTGGAGCTTCATTTCTATATTACATCCCCTATTCCTTTGGCAAAAACTACACAAACCAAGCACCAAATAACAAAAATCATTCTCTCAAGAAAGCAAGCACGGTTCAAAGAATGGGGGATTCATCATCTACCTCTATTTGCAAAGTAAGTAGATTTACTAACAACAAACTCTTCAATACTATGACGGATAACTAATATAATTTTCTCTTACAGAGTCATCATTGCAAGTGCCAAATTTGCAAGTCACCTTCTCACCTAGCCATGGACTGTCCATTTATTTATTCAAAGTGTAGAAACTGTGATGGGACACACGGTTTTGGATTGCAAAACTGATGATGCTGAAAATGGAAGAATGTTTCTAAGGTGTTTGAATCACCCAAAGTCCGATGAGTTTCAATGGTTTGACAAAGCTGTTGAACTAGCAGAGTTAAGAGAAAACCACAAGGGCCAATGCAAGCCTATCGATGGGTGTGATGGGTGTTATATGAATGGGAAGGAATATGTTGAAAAAGAAGAAGATCCAATGAGGATGATCCTTGACACCCCCATCCCGGACGATATCTTTGAACAGATTAGGGAAATGCTCAAAGGATCCGCAATTGTTGAAAAGTGATGGAAATAGATTATCTCTAACTAAGTGCAATCCATTCACTGTTTTTTTAATTTAAAGTTTCCAATCCAATGTAATCGATTACTTCAGACCGAAATAAAATAGAATTTGAAATGAATTAAGCAGAGTGCCGGCATTGAGGAAATCAATACAACTATGACGGTTTTATGTCAACTCTCTAAGAGTATTTGGAAGCTTTAGATACCGGCATTGTCAAAATGAATCTTACTATGCCGGTTTTCTGTCACATATTTAAGAGTATTTGGAAATTTTCAATACCGGCATAAACCTTGGCAAAAACCACAATGTCGGTACAAGTCAGTTTCTATACAGGAACCAAATAATGTAAACTGATTGTTCTGGCATAGAAATTGTTATACCGGGACAAGGTACCGACAGTGTTTTGATCATTCCGTAAATGCCGGTATGTGTACCGGTATTTCTAAAACTGAGCTCTACTATGCCGGAACATTTTAACTTTCAAACTAGAAATCTAAACATGTTCAACATAAACCAAAGAACTAAAGAGTTAACCACAATATAAACCAAAGAACAAGCTTGAAATTGTTTTTGATGTAACCAAAGAACTAAAGAGTTAACCATCACTAATTGTCATCAATTATCTTCCACTAAATTGGTTTTTTATTTCTTTTGGGTCTGCGCCTTCCTTGTTTCCCCATACATAGCTTTGACAGTAGGGTCGGTTTCTTCAATTATATGAAGCTTTTCCTCGAGTTCCTTGATTTCTTGAAGAGATAGCACCACTCCGTCCTTGTGCTTGCAACCTAACATCTTCGTAACCTTTCCAAGCCGACGTCGCTAGTCAAATACATCAAACACATAATCAGTATATATGTTAATATATGATTATGTTTACATTTAATGACTATAATCAATTAATAAAACTCACCACCATTCCGAAAGTCTTAAGAAGTTGGGCCATCGTAGGTTTTGGAGGCGGAGGAATTTCAACAGGAGGGTTTTCTTGGTGTGGAACTTCGACGGAGGGAGGGCGCACGACATAAGGATGTGACCATTCCAGGTAATCCCTCATGTAGATGTCATCAACTTCATAACAATTTTCCGCAATCACCCACTTAATAATATCAACCAAACGATGTGGCTCTCTTTCCCTCCAATTCGATGGTTCTGGTTCTGGATAATACACTACATGCAACTTGTTGGGAGTTGAATTGCACCGAGAAAAAGAAAGACGATAATTATCAACAAAGCCCGACATAAAACGGGATAATTGCTTAAATCCATGTTGGCGCATCACACGTCTTGGATCGGCCATAATGTATCCTTTTGGGTGGTACAACGTCCCTTTGTAAAATGCAACATCTCTTGGAATTTGACGGTATCCTCTAATCTCCTTATAAGTGTCGAACACAATGTCTTCCTTCCTCATAGCATATAGAGCCAATATCATATCGATGACTCGACCTTTGTTACCGGGCTTCGGATTACTGTTAAACTCGAACCTCTGAGCTCTAGGGGTATCGGTTTCAGGAAGGTCTTTGATCTTCAAGAATTGGCAGTCCTTGAACAAGGTTGGGAAGTGTTCATAACACCACACCTAATACAATGTGAACATAAATTAAAATAATACATGTGAACATAGATTAAAGAAATTTGTACCTGGAGTAGAGTGAAATTCCCGACAAATTGGTTTGTTTTAGCCAATGAAGCCCTTCTCATCTCCGCCATCAAATGTGCCATGACCGCGGTGCCCCAAGAATATCCATAGACACCTTCCAACGGGTCAAGGTACTGGAGAAAGTTTGCACTTACCCTGTTGCCATTAGTGTCAGGGAATGCCCTAGTGCCCAAGATGTATAACAAGTACGCGGCGGCTATATTACTGAATCTGTGCATGGTCCCATCCATCCTCCAAGCTTCTAGCCTTTGTATTTTCAAACATCTTCTTAAGCATCGTCAGCTTGAATGTCTTCGTCTTACTTCCGTTCGATGCTACATAAAAGCTATCCGAAGAAGTTTTGAAGTCCCAACCAAACAGCTTTTTAGTCAAATCATGCAACTTCAGCCAATCTAGGTACCGAGACTCAACTCCTTCTAAAATTGATTTGCCGATAACATTCAAGCCTAGAATGGCATGCACATCTTCAGGAATCAAGGTCATCTCTCCAAACGGGAAGTGCATTGTATCAGTTTCACCATGATACCTTTCGACGAAGCAATTGACAGTCACAATATCTGGATTCACGTAATTTTCAACCAAAGAATACAAACCAGAGTTCTTTACTAATTTTTGGACATCTTCATGCTCCAACGACAATTTCCACTCAGCCGCGGCTTGGTTTCGGCAAACACGCACAACATTAGTATGATCCTACAAATAAGAGATAATACGATTAAGAGATGATGTAAAAGATAAAACAATGCACATGCACAAAATAAAAAAAATGCTTACATAGGTTTGAAAGATAATACGAGCCCAAGAGTGCTTGTATCCAAAGAGTACTTTCGGTTCCAGATCTTGACCCCAAAGTTTACCATCATCATTATCGGGTATCATGTCATCAATGTGAGGAAGGTGACAACCTTTAACTTTGTGTTTTCCCTTGCCCTTGCCCTTGCCTTGTGTTGGTTGTTGACTCGTCCCACCAACTTCGCTTTGGCTTGCTAATTGACTTGGATGAACCTCATCATCTTCCTCCTCACTTTCCCCTTCATCATGCTCATCTTCCTCAACTGTTCCAGTACCTTCACGGATTGCAAGTGCACTACGTTCACCACCACTCTCCCAAACTGACCCTCTTGTTTGAAACCCCAAATGCTTCTTGCGACCTGCGTCTTTCACCCGTGGAGGCAGGGACTGAGGAGTATCAAGACCGTCCTTCCTCCTTTTCTTAGTGAGAATAGGACCTTTATTTTTCTTCGCCTTTTTGGATTTTGACCTATAACATAAGCAAACAAAACAAACGTAAGAAAAGTCATGGCAGTTTAGGAACCGGCATGGAAACTCTTAAACAAACCAATGCCGGTAACATGTATCGACATAAACCTTTAAATATCGAGCATGCCGGTATCGATGTACCGGCATTCTGCGCAACCTAAATTGCGTGCCGGTATCGAGCACAATTTCATTGATGTTCTTGTATGTTTTAAGTGTACTACCGGCATTTTCGAATTGAACTAACTCATGCCGGTTTTTAAGTATCGGCGTCCTACGCAACCAAAATTATGTGCCGGTATTGAGCACAATTTCAGTGATGTTCCTGAATGTTTTAAGTGTACTACCGGCATTGCCTAATTGAACTAATGCATGTTGGTTTTTAAGTACCGGCATCCTGCGCAACCTAAATTGTGTGACGGTATCGAGCACAATTTCAGTGATGTTCCTGAATGTTTAAGTGTACTACCGGCATTTTCTAATTGAACTAATACATGCTGGTACAAATAAAATTGTTCCTGTGTGTTTTTAGTTGGCTACCAGAATAGTCTTCAACCCAATTCGTATGCCGGTACAAAAAAATAATTTTCAGGAATTCAAACCGGTATGGTATTCAACCCAAATTCTATGCCGGTATAAAAAATTCAGTTTCAGGAATTCAAACCGGTATGGTATTCAACCAAAATGCTATGCCGGTACTTGAACCGGCTTGGTATTCAAACACAGATCCCATGCCGGTACTCTCTGTAACTCGACAGTTTCATCTATTGTTGGCGATTCTAACCTAAACCCATGGCTACAAATCGATTAAAACAAT
Source organism: Papaver bracteatum (assembly GCA_023529315.1). Lineage (NCBI taxonomy): Eukaryota > Viridiplantae > Streptophyta > Magnoliopsida > Ranunculales > Papaveraceae > Papaver > Papaver bracteatum. The sequence continues at coordinate 61,613 of JAJJWX010001217.1, forward strand.
CATAAATGAGTTCAAAAATCACTTACCTTCTTAGAGAAGCCATGACTGCGAGTGGTTGATCATCCGAGCTCGCTGCTGCGTCCTCTTATAGTTGGTGAGCAATGTTCTCGATTCTTTGTTCATGTGTTTGTTGAGCAATCGATTTGGTTCTCGCTTTTGCTTTTGATTTGGTTCTCGGAGGCATGGTTATGGTAGGTTAGTCAATGAAGAAATTTTTGATTCAACGATTAATCGTCGATAAAGAATGAACGAGGAGGAAGAAGATGAAGGAATTCTTTTTTTTTTCTTCAAAACCTAACTGTGCTGTGCCGGTACAAATGGGAATTGGGGGATATATGAATTTGGTTATTTGAATTTTATGTTTTAGGGGAAAGGGCATAACAGTCATTTCATAATGTTTTTAATTAATCTAAGGGTGTTTTAGTATTTTCGCACCTAAAAAACACCCCTTAACAACCACCTTTGGTTGGGGGAAGTAATTCATATCCCCGATTAGTTTTCATATCCCCAATTACGCGTTCTTTAAAATCAATATTTTATAATTGATTAAAGGCCAAATACATATCAAAACATTGAGCTTCTTACATAGATCCTAACTCGGCAACGAAAACAGAAAAGAAGAACACAAAAAAAAGAAAAAAAATCCCCACCCAAACAATCCTCGATTTCCTAAAACAATTAAAATACTTACCAACCAAGAATGCAAAATATATCTTCCATCCAAAGTAATTAATCTTAAACAAATATTAATATCAAATGCCTGTGATTAATCCAGTGTAAAAGAGCACCTCCTGTTTTCAGAATTGCCACACTCCGTGCAGAATGAAGTTTCGAGCTCCTTCCTTAAACGTGGTGCCACATATCTTGATAATATCTCACTACGTTGTATCGCAGATGCTGCAATACATCTTGATCTCGCCACTGCTGGCACATACTTTGATATAAACTTTAGACATGTTATTAGGCCAATCAGGTAGATGGTATTCAAGATTCCTAATTTGAAACAGATGGCAAAGACTCCCGAATAAATAATGATGACCAAGTTGCAAATAACAGAAAAAAAAAAAAAAAATTTTTTTTTTATCCTACACCACCACAGTTGCGCTTATCCTGCAGAAGCTGTTGCCTCAGTGACTCCAAAAACTTCAGTTTCAATTCAGAAATGTTTAAGGACTCCAGCAAAGTCTTCATCTGGGATTTTACTATCTTCCTTGCTACCTCTCTAGAGATCCATGATCTTAATGATTCAGCAATCTTAGGACCAGCATCTTCTGGTGGAGTTACGGCCTCTAGAATCTGGATATAGTGCCCTGGATATAGGTTCTGTAACAATCTGAACTAAAAATAACAAACCATTTTTTGGAGAGCTTAGTAGGGGGTTGTGGCATGTATCTGAGCTTCTCTTGTGTGTATTCCTCAATCATAATATCCACCCTTTGAAATGCATCAACATCATGTGAACTCAACCTCCATGAAGCCACAAAAACACCAAGGCTCATCAAACTGATAATATGTATAGAAATATCCTGCCATGATAACAAAATTGGGTTACGTAAGGCAGATAAGGTCAGATTGTGAAGTCAATACACAGATAATTGCAATCTGTCGATGTTCCAGCTATCATACCAAATCATTCTCAGGTAACTATTAGCAGAAAATCAACTTAAAAGAAAATCCATACCTCCACTGATCTTTGGCCACTTGAAATTTCAGCAATCATGCTGGGTGCAACATCAAAAGACAAGTCCAGGATTTCTGCACATCCCTCAATGAGACCAAGGAACGAAGAGTCTAACATCGTTGGTCAATTAATTCCCGACACTGACATCTAAAAGCATGACCAGATGAAACAAAAAGAGACACCAAAAGTGATGTACTTGATGACAAAAACAGAAGAAACATACCTGCCTAAAAGATAATTGCAATCAGGATTGGGTGTCCACCAAGGTTGTGACTGGGTATCATCATTGAGCATCAACAGTTTGCATCTTTCTTCACAGAGCTCAAGTGATTCAAATTCGAGCTCTCAAGAACACTCTACATAAAAAGAGGACGTTGTTATTATTATCCAAATTATTTCTACTGGAAGAATGTAAGATAAGAGTGAAAAGGAAAACTAACCTGTTCTTTGTAAATATTATCTGCTTTCTGCTTCACTTCTAAGACAGAACTTTCTGCTTTTGACATCAAATACTTATGATAATGCTCCAGCCTTTCTCTGAGCTGAACAAACTCAACTGCCTAAAAGGCCAGGAATTATTAAAACAATGTCAAGATAAAAAAAAAATGTCAAGATCAAATAAAAAGATGACGGAAACGCACGGCCAGAGACTAAAGCACAAGCATTATGTACCCAAGCACTCATAATAAAAATAACAAATGCTTATTATTAGGAAAGAAAGATATTGACTTAACAGATAGCTAGCGTCAAACTTATACCAGACTATAGCAGAACTTATAGTAGATAAAAAGTTTCATGCAACAACATACTGATATTGACTCACACTGAATGCGTAAACCATGCATTTAATAGTAAATAATATATAGATGATGTTGTTCTGTATAAGCAGGTATAAGTAAATGTGCAAAATGAGAATAGGATGTCGCTGAAGGTAGATAATTAAAGGTATCGAAAAGTGAAAGTACAACATGGTAAATAATTATTTTCCGAACGATATTCCATCCCAGTATCCCACCCCACAAAGAAAAAAAAAAGAAGGAGAAAAACGGTAAACATTCCAAGAAGTTATAGTTTCTTACTTTCGTGTAATTACGATGCAGGTATGCATGAAACATCAAGTCTGGAGATTTTAAAATGAACTAGAACCTCAACTAAATAAGCCCAATGTGTTGATAACAACATCTGGGGCATAATGTGATGGCAGACGAGTTCCAGTAGGGTATCTTTGAGATCGAGTATTTTCTACCTATTAAAGAGGGACTGTTTTGTTACGAGCCACAGAACTGAAAATTGCAACCTTTCTCAACCAATATTGGGAAAAAAATAATAAAAGCACACAAACCATTGATAGGCCAAAGGAAGGACACCGAAATAAGACTATAGGCGCACCAATAAAGTTTTGTACTTCCAATAGCTTCCGCAGAACAAGAGAAAATATGCAGGGGATACTCAATAAACATAAACTCTACAAAATAAAGTAATCAGCCAAGTTACATTAGTAGATCCCTAACATTATGAATGGAAGATCTGATGCCTGAAATCTGACCTGCATCCATTAAAGCAGAATTCCAAAACCATTATGACTTCCACCATATAACCAAGTTGACGGGTGTGCCTGAGCAACTGTCAGGCAGTGCAACATAAATAAGCAGGAGGTCCAACCTTTAAAATTTAAATTGAAAAACTGTAATTAGTATAAATATCTTTCACATCCATGTAAACCACATTAGATGAGTAAGCATATAAACCCAGAAGTAGATTTTCGTTGGTGAGGGATAGTGAAAAAGATAGGGAAACATAATTGATTGTGTTATTGTTTACAGGTATGGGGATAAGATACGAAATTTTAATTTTCATTTTCATTATATTATAGAAAGGTTATTTCCCTCTTCATTCATATAAGCTTATACGTATACAGAAAACATTACAAAATAACTGTTCCGACAGAATAAAATGTAGAAGTGTCTTTCCAATTAGGATTGAAGTGCTAGCCTCAGCTCTAACAAAATCACACACGAGATGTATCGGCGATCAAATCCACCTATATCCTACTAAGGTAATCTGTATTCTTATCATCTAGTTATTCTTCGTCCTACGTATTAGATAAACAAGGAATTTGTAACTATTCCAGTTCAAGGAAGATCAACATGACAAACACTGTCTAAACCTCTATTAAAAGAAGGATTAATCAAATTTAATCCCAAACATAGCATCACCTTGACCTAACCACAATGGTAACTTAATGTTTAATGTTTAATATGATATTTGCCATTAGCAAGAATACACACGAAAATACATGCTTGTGAAGAGAAAGGAGCACTTTATACCAGTAATACACAATCAATTTGGTTTTGTTGGCCATGAGCCTATCAAACAGCAAAGGCTTCAGAAAGTACCTCTATACGAAGTCTGTCAACTTCAATTACTTGAGATGTGGACCAGACTCAAGCAGAATTTCATGCGCAATGTCAAACTTGTCTGCAAGATTTTCAAAGTTGACATCTCGGTGAACTAAATGAAGGGCTTCCAGATGCAGGAGAGGAACTTTAAAAGCATCAGCAAGTTTCCTTTGTCGCTCCATCTTTACACATTTATCATCACACACTAACTGGCCTTGTCCAGTGTCCAAGAGTGACTTTGTTGCTGATCGCTTCAATGGGCTTAAGCAGAACAAGGTACTTTCTGAATTAGATGAGCCTCAAATACAGTATAGCTGGCAAACCCACCACTGTTACCGCCAGCATGACAAGGAACCGTAGCACAATCAGATGACACAAAAATGTGATTATCACTGGAAAAATCACATCTACTGAGAGGCCAAAGTGATGATGGTTGACATGAAGATGCACAGGTCAGATAACTGAAGATTGCCTAAAGACATGGTGGACAATGATCGTTAAGACGGATAGATTCACAAGAATGCTGCCCACATCTTAACTATTTCCCACAGAGCATCATCGGGCACAAATGTAGATCCCAATCTCCAGAGTACTCGCTGTTATAATATGGAAGTGGGCACCACCTCCCACTGCATCTATGCCTTGCATAGTTCTTCTTGCTCCCACAGGGCTTCTCACAGGTAAATGTATCCCTCCCTAATTGTTCTGTAGCATTCAGCCAAAAGTGACGAAGACCCATATCGACATTTTTGGTTAACAGTACCAGACAAGGTGAACAATCTCCAACATGACACACCACCTTACATCTATGAATCTGACATGGTAGAGTCGGGTCACAGGTGTTAGAGCAAGTTGGAATATGAATCAAACAACTCAGAATTTCCTTGTGCGTTCTTTTTTTCCTGCACAGACAGCTCTTGACTTTGTCTTGCACAGATTCACAATCCCGCATTGCCCTGGTCCCTGGATAACAGACTTCTGCACAATTATGATTATCGCAGACAAGGGTTTTCAAAGAAATTGAGTAAGGCGAGATAACACCACCTCTACCAATCAGTTCACCTTTGACGGAAGTTTCTCCACAGATGACAACCTCCTTAATCTTCTGGCGGAAACAAGAAGCATCGATTGGAACCCACAATGTTCACAAGGTCCTAGTACCCCAAGTACCATATAATACGCAATTAGTTATAATTTCCAATTTCAATAACTTGTAAACAACATAACCTAATTAAGATTTCCAGGAAAACAAAATCAATTGAATCCACAATATTACAATTGGATTGGAAACCAAGAAAGTCATGCTTTTGTTTTGCAACACTGTAAAGGAAATCATTTCCATTACCAGGGAGTGATTCGAAATTCATCTTAATTATCCGCAACAGATAATTGGGTAGTTCATTCATTCCAGTGAAACCCTCGTTTCTCAACGTTATTAATTTATTCATCAAAAAATTTGCTAACTCAGGATTGTTTGAAATCAATTAAAATTAGTGATTGAAAATTGAAGGAACTATTAACTATTTTCGGTACTTTGATACTTACTTTTTTTTTAGTCCGCTCATACCGATCAACGATTTTCCCTCGTGTATAGCAGACAGAAAACCCATTGGTGATGGTGGCGCTGGATCGAAGAGTGAGCGACTCAGAAAGAGGTGGAGGTAAAGTCGGGTCCGGTCGGTGGATTTAGGGTTTTAACGGGGGAAATGAAAATTACCGAAGCTACCCTAGAAACGATGTTTTCACTTTTTCTCTTTAGCCTATTTACGACTAAAAATGAAAAAAGTTAAATTTGTTATATTTTATATAACATCAAGACGTTGGTTCTTAATGTAATTAGTATTTCTATTTGTACAGGGGACTAAAGAATTGTAATGCTTCATCATACTAAATAAAATAATACTTTTGTACAAATGAAGAAGATACAGAATAGGTAAGAAGAGAACACGGGAGTTGAATTCCCTTTTGTTTCTTATAATAACTTCCACGGAAGTCACTTCCACATTCAACAACCTTTGGCTATTTATAGCCCGAGGAAAAATATCAACTTCGTTCGTAAGGAGACCATGTGTCTCATGAGGTGACAATACATAATCATGTTTTATATTAAGGATAAACATGGTGATCCTAATCTTAGTTTTCACTAGAATTCTCTAGAGTAATACGTGTTACCAAGACAAATGGTGGGCCATCAATTACATCATGCTTGCATAATACTCCCCCTTGGACCACCATTCTAGGAATGTTGCCTCGTTAAAACCTTGTCAGAAAAATCTAATTGCGTTAGGAGAACCACTTAGGACAAAACCTGGGCGCCGCATCTCTAGAACCTCTATGGATATGTATCTTGTTAGATGGTGATCACCGTTCTAAGATTGTTATCTCATTAAAAACCTCGTCAGGAAAACCCCGAGGGAAAAAAACCTGAACGTAGGAAAATATGAGTTCTCAGAACTATGATAAATCCGCAGATGTTGCCTCGTTAAAACCTTGCTTGGAAAAACCCAGTGGGACAAAAACCAAGACGAAGGAAAAAGAGTACAACATGACGAACTGCGGATAGCAATGGACTCGCATGCCTCATTAAAACCTTGACAAGGAAAACCCTGTGGGACAAAACCTTGACTAAGGAAAAATAATACACGACGTAATGTCCAATATGCCCATATCCATAGTCTCCCATGGATTTACTCCCCCTGATGAGAAGCCTTCTCGGTTGATCATTATGTCTGGTAGTACTGCTCAGAGTTCCGAACCAATCTTTAAAGTCTTCAGCATCTCCAGCTTTATTTAGTTGAGAAAATCAGTCTGATTTTTCCTTTGTGCAATCTCTTAATGATCATCTTGTTGTGCCAGCGTTTTATTCTCCACTAGTTTCGTCTGGACAACCGTGACCGGTCGGAGGAATCACAAGTATCCTTTGATACCAAAGTCTAACTAGGATACCAATCAGTTACCTGCTAAAATTAAGAACTTAAACAGTCTGATTAGCTTTTCTCTGTAGGAGACATTCAGCGATCTTTTATGCAAAAAATAAAGCTTAATGGTACCAAGAAGATGAGGGGAGACTTTCTTCGGACCAATGTCTTGATATTGGTGCTGGGTAGATCCAGACTTACATGTTTACTACATATCCAATATCAGGTATCTATAGCATATTTCAGCTAATATACCATTTACACATCTTTGTGTAATACAAACCACATAGTGATACATTTCTATTGTTGAGATGCAAATCGATCAATCTTAAGAGTAAGAGATCGATTGACTATAATCATGCTAGATTGTTCATTTAAACATGTCTAAACCTTTAAGGTTGACGAAATTAAAGGAATTAAAGCTATAATGCTCAACTAACATATTGAGACCTTGTTTTATCGAGATTTTCATCTCGAACTCCTGCTTTAAGCATTTTTGCGCTTTGGAGAATTCTTCATAAGTTCCAATTAGGTAGATGTTGTATACATCAAATCTAGTAAATGCATAGTATATGAGCACATAAGATGGTTCACATATCCCTGGATTATATAGTCATTCACCCAAACGATTGACCATTTTTTTCTTATTGAGCAAATGGATATGACGTGGTAATTTCTAATGATAGGTAAAAACCTTCAGGAATTTGTATGAAGTAGTTATATGTACTTCATACAGATTCACAATAACCAAATCCTCTAGATGCACGTCGAGTCCTTAAAAGACTGCCAGACAAATATCAAAGAGGTAGTTGCATCCATAATAGGGAATATGTTACAAAGAAATCCATCTCAGGTTCCTATAAAAGATTTTGTGCCATTAGTTGACTTTATTTTTCACACTATGCACATACACCCACCTAAAGCCAATAGGGGTTACATTATCGGATGTCGGAACTGTAAACACTTGTCTGTGGCCAAGAGTAGCTCACATTATCGAGTGTTCTGGTTGCAGTACCATAACTATGCATTTTATGAGAAATTATTATCCTGCCTGAATTTAACCAATCATTCCTTTGATGACATTCTTATAGAGAGTGGTTCAATACCAACATCATCTATGGCAGTATCAGTGGATACTTTGATATCATCAACAATCATTGGATTACTATCAAAAATTTCTCTATTTCATGCATGCCTTAAGGAAATGCTCTCATTTTGAGGTTCCACGGCCTTTGCAGAGACATTCTATTATTAAGAGAACTATATTCAGAGAAATTAGATCTTCCACTAATAGTCTCTTTGAGAGTACTATCTTCAATGATTGTGACTGGCTCTTCCTTTCGGGAGGTGCAGAATATTTTAAGTCAACTAGTCATCCATGCTGAAGGTGTGTTTTAAATAACACACTAGATACTACACTCATAGCTCTCAAGAAGCAACTTGATTTGTAATTCCTGAAGATATTAAATCTTTTGCATGTCTTTCATTGCTGAAAACATCCAGATGAGATACATCCTGGTTCTTCTTTGTCCAAACCAGGATACTTCACGCCATTTTTCAGGCGATAGCCTTTCCTCCCCCAAACGGTGGGAAGACTTTCTCAGCAAATTTGCAAATCTTGTAGTAGAATAGTAACAGCAGTGGAATATAGCATGTCTCAAACAGAAAACATGAAAATGGTTTCATGAGTAATGAGTTCAAAAACGCACAAGAACATCAAACCATCAATGCCCAAATCATCAATAGGATGATACAACATCAATGATCGACAAACAAGAGTTTCTTTTAAATCTATATGAGTATAGATACATAGTTATCACCAGGTGAGATGTCGAGTCATTTATGACTACCAGACCATACTCCCATAAACCTGGTTAGTGTCCGTGGAAACTTGTTGTCAAGGTTATCGCTATATAACAAGCGACGTTAATTCTCTTATTATGTTTTCTTATAAGCATCATCTTTCGAACTAAAATTCGTGTATGCTAGGACTGAGATCCTGAAAGAAAACACAAGTGAGAGAACAAATGAATATGGACTAATATCCATATCTACCAATCATATGAACTTTGTCGATAATTCCTTTGCAAAGGGTATAACCATCCACATCGATTTCAATAGCTACTCTGAGTATTATCGACAACTAGTTAACAATCAGTTAATAAACGATCTTACATCATTCTCCAGAGTATGAGGATATCATAATCCATTGGTACAAAGATTTAACATGCGGATATTCCTCGCCATGAGATATCAACGCAACGTTTATGGATGTGCTCCTCTTCAGGAGAGATATCAACTCAACACTCAAAGAAAATATGGACGTTATCTGAATAGATTGGCATACCTCGAACTAGAGGTTTTTCATCTATGCTTCCAAGCATATTTCAAGACGAAATAATTTCTGCGATTACATGGCAAGCCTTGCAAGGACTTTAATATATGCCTAATCAAACAAGCGTACTCTTGCAAAATCTAGCAACATATTAATCTCCAACGTGTGAGAATTTAGATGAGACACAATTGGAATTAACCAGTATCGTCGACGATTCTCCCCCTAATCCTTAGGCGGGAATGTATCATCAACAGATCATCCAGTTCCGCATTACTCTACCTATCAAGGGATAAACTGGGTGCAAAAAGCAATAATAGCACGCATCCCATGAGAGGTAACTGATTAGGTTTCCTCTCTCGTTTACTTTCCAGCTGGAATAAATTAAATAATTTACATTTCCATGTAAAATTAACAGTAAACGCAAACGAATTCTGTGACCCTAGACACTATCTCAATATCAATCCAGTCCTGCCAAGACGACCGATAGAGATTAACAACAATGAACGGCATTTTATATGCACGTACCATGTCTCTTATGTCACAACGATAGTAGAGCTCTTCCAGGCTCAAAGACGACTTAGTCAAACCAATCATTATGCTACCGTCCCGTATTTCTCCACTTCTAGTGGTACGGTGTTCATCAGGTTCTTAAACCCGAGAACTATTGTGGTTCCCATATTCAAAAATATGTCTACCACAATTGTATTTTCCTTCTTTGCCAAAGATTTTAAACCTATTTGCATAGGTACTGTTGCAAATTTAATTCACCAAATTCAAGATTTTAGGTAATAGCTCAGGTGACGAGAAGTTATGATATTAACTTTAAATATCATTTACAAAAATGCAACACTCATTATCGCTCGACGTTTGTATATCTACGAGGCGCAGTTAACATTTGAAGCACTCAGTGTTATTGATACAACATATACAAAGTGCAAATTTAGCACTAGCTCTTTAATGCTCGTCGATGGATATAATAGGCGCTCATCAGGTTCTTAAACCCGAGAACTATTGTGGTTCCCATATTCAAAAATATGCCTACCATAATTGTATTTTCCTTCTTTGACAAAGATTTTAAACTTATTTGCATAGGTACTGTTGCAAATTTAATTCACCAAATTCAAGATTTTAGGTAATAGCTCAGGCGACGAGAAGTTATGATATTAAATTTAAATATCATTTACAAAAATGCAACACTCATTATCGCTTGACGTTTTTATATCTACGAGGCGCAGTTAACATTTGCAGCACTCAGTGTTGTTGACACAACATATACAAAGTGCAAATTAAGCACTAGCTCTTTAATGCTCGTCGATGCATATAATAGGCGCATATAATGCACACTTTACAACTAGATGGAACACATAAGGGTGCAAAATATGCAGCTCTCCTTATTGCTCACCACTATATTATATACCGTGCATATATCTTCTCTAAAATCAAGCCGAACTATTTTCCACAAATATCAATGGTGAAATAATACCGATAAATCTCCAATTTCGTACATTAGGCTCAACGAAATATTAATTTATCAAAGTTGAAATATGAAAACATTCTTTATTTCTTAAAAGAAATTGTCTCAATATCAATTGCAGCTCATTTCAAAGACCGCTGATAGAGACTGGCTAACCGTGTTAGCCCGGTTTTCATTTTCATAGCATTCCGGCCTCAAGCGGAACGACTTTGAATTCTGGAGATTATTATAGCAAAGGAATACTAAAATTTTGCTATCCCCAATGATGCAATAATTCCTTGCTCTGTTGATATTATAACCGTTAACACCAAAAATCATTGGTGTACCAACAAAGGTAATTTTATTCTCTACGCTGTCCAAGAGACGCGAAAAAACCTTCTGTTGGTTGGCTAAGGGGGAAAATAATAAAACACCAATTTGGATATCTCTTCATATACTGTATAATTTCATGTGCTCCAATTAGTACATACAAATACGGTAACATGCCTAACTCTCTCTTTAACAATTCCTAATCAAAATAGGAAAACAAAGTTAGACATAATAAAAATTGTATGCATAAAAGTAGTTAAATTAAATATGCAAGGGTTGAAGAGAATTATCCTTTTTCCGTATCGTCAGTCCCCACTCCGATTACAGCAGAGCAATTCGTGATGATAACGTGTTATATTTTATATAACATCAAGACGTTGGTTCCTAATGTAATTAGTACTTCTGTTTGTACAGGGGACTAAAGAACTGTATTGCTTCATCATACTAAATAAAATAATGCTTTTGTACAAATGAAGAAGATACAGAATAGGTAAGAAGAGAACACAGGAGTTGAATTCCCTTTTGTTTCTTATAATAACTTCCACTGAAGTCACTTCCACATTCAACAACCTTTGGCTATTTATAGCCCAAGGAAAAATATCAACTTCGTTCGTAAGGAGACCTTGTGTCTCATGAGGTGGCAATACATAATCATGTTTTATATTAAGGATAAACATGGTGATCCTATTCTTAGTTTTCACTAGAATTCTCTATAGTAATACGTGTTACCAAGACAAATGGTGGGCCATCAATTACATCATGCTTGCATAATAAAATTAACATTTTTCGTAAGCATGGACCACTGTTGATAAAAAAAATAAAAATAACCTCAACCGCATGGTCCGCATTTTTTTTTTTTTTTGAAGCATGGAGATGTTATTAAAATTAAGTAGAAATTACACGATGGTAAATAGTACCCAAATAGTCATCCATTACAATTTGATTGATGCATGATGGGATTGTGTGATCCCAAAATAAAGTTGTAAGGTCCGCATATCTAATGTTACGAAGAATTAATATCTTCTTTTTTAATTCTTAAAATTACCTATGACTGTGTAAAAGCATATGATGTTGGTGCTTTAAATGACAATGTTCATGTAATTCCGGAAGAAACTAATCCATCAGATTCGGCCGTTGTTAGGACAACTCGATTGGAGTGTGTCACAAGAGACTGAATCAAAAGATTAGTGGACCCTATTTTTTATTTCTAATATATGTCTACCTTACTTTCAGGTAGGGTTGTGCAAAAAAAAAAAAAAACGGAACCGCGGATTTCACCCGTATCCGTCCGTAAAATTGTGGGTGAAACCCAATCCGCAAGAGTTATGGGTCGGACACGGACGGGATTCTCAAATCCGCACGTTTACACGGTTTGGTTGCGGTTGGACTTTGCAACCGCGGATTTACCCGCACCGTAGGGTAATAAGGGAATTTGATAAAAATGTTAAGGATATTTCACCGAGTCTCATGAATAAAAATCTTGTACCCCATGATAGTTATTATAGCAGGTCTTAACTAGATTCAGGGTGTTAGCTAGGATTTCGTTATACCCACTGCATCATTTTAACTGACCTAATCCACAATCACGTCATATGTATGTCACATTCTGAATGGTGCGCTTGGCCATGGACCAGCTTTACACAGTGGTTCGCTTTATATTTTGGTTGCGTTACTAATCTCAGTTTTATCTTATGTGTATGGGTGAGAAAAACTTAAAGATCTCGTATGTTTGGGGTGTTGATGACAGTATCCTTCTTTCTATTAGTACAATCAAGGTAAAAGGTTTCGGTTCATATATCCAATAGTAGGCTCGAAACTATTTCTCCCATGTATTATTTTGGTTTTTTTTCTCCCTAAATCCAGGGATTTGAAATCCGCGGGTGATTGGGCCAAACACGGTTGGATTTTCCAAATCCGCAACTTTGACGGTTTGGACGCGGATGACCCCTAATCCGCAACCGTCCGTCCGTTGCATACCCCTACTTTCAGGGGAAAAAAGAAATATTGACAAAAAAAATGATGGATAGGTAAATGCTTGCCTGCATGAGCGACATTAAACTAGACAATTCAGTAACCACAACATCTTTAGAAACACTGAAACATTAAAAAGAATTTGTATGTAAACTTATATGACACATATTTTAAGTAAAATTGAAAAATGAAAAGATTTGTTCACGACAGAAAATATAATGTGTAGCGCCTTGTTCACTTGTGCACCTTTATCATATATATTGTCATTGGATCATAATTAAAAAGATCAAAATCAATTACTCATAAAAGAAAAGAAAAAAATTACATCCCTTAGCAGATTTGGGTATAATAAGAAATTGATGAAAGTTCCTAATGACCGAATTAAACATTTCGACATCGAGAAAAAAGATGTTTTGAATTGGCGGCCAAATTTATGCGATTACAAAAATAGGCATCCCTTGCCAAAACATGTGTACTAAAATGATACTGATTTTTTTTTTCAACTCAAAAATTCACTATTTTGTTTTTTAGGTGGTAAACACAACCATAAATGAAGTCGAGCTTTCCGAGATAGAAAAAAAGACAAAAAATGTTATGACCTAGATTGTCGTCAATAGTTTCTACTCCTAATAATAATAACTCATGTTTTTTGCATATTATCTATAGCGTCAGTAAGTACTTTAAGTAGTTGGTTCTCGTCAAAATATTTTTTTCAGAATTATTCCTAAGATAGAACAATCTCTTCCTCAAGACATTTAACTTTTTAAAAGCTTTAGATAAAGAGAAAAATTTTCTTATTCGCTTACAGAGTGATTGCAGGAGGTTGGAGTAACATCAAGAAGACATAATAATTTCGCATCAGCTTTTTGTTCGGAAACCTATATGGATAAACTTGTTACGGTCATTATCTTTGGACGAGCACAAAATCATTATCCAAGTAATAATCTAGTAGTGTATGTACTCAAATTTTTATATAACCGAATTCCAACAAGAAAAATCTCTCTTTCAAGATACGAATCCTCAATACAGTCTTTTAGGCTAAAAAATTGTCCAAGTTATTTAATGTACTACTTGTGATATTTTGACTACAAATATAGATAATATAATGTGGAAAATAAATAACGTAAGGCACCATAAATTTTGTTAACAAGGAAAACTGCAATGTGCAGAAAAACCCCGTGACCTAGTCCAAAACTTGAGCAGTATAATGTATTAAGCCTCTACAGACACTAGCCTACTAGCATACTGCAATGTAGTTGAGATCGAATCGACCCTACGAGTAATTCAGCTTCAGTTGTTCTCCTTTACGTCTCTTGGATCTCACAAGACCCTAAGCAACACGATTTCCTTAGGTCACATCCTTTATAGGCCTAGGAGTTTCTTCAACCTAAGTGAAGATTTTTTTACTATTCTGCCTCAACGAAAGCTTTTCTAATTTCTCTGCATAAATATATTCAATCAAGGTATTAAAATCTATATGCTTAATCTTCAAGAAAAGAAGATATCAATCAAACTCATTGGTTATGATAACCTATTGTCTACAAAACTTATAGAGATGCCCAATCACTTTTATCTCACAAGAACAGTCTAAACAAATCAAACTAGAATTGATTTAGATATCTATCTTTTGAAATCACAAAGTCTAACACAAAGAGTACTTCTATTTATCTTGTTCATGATCTACAATTCGGAAACTACAATGATCAATAAAAACAAGATACATATAAGAAGAACAATCTGGTAAAACATAGTATGATCGGGCTTCTCGAATCCCTTATTGAATGTCTTTCAAAGTCAAAACTAATGCAGTTTCATTATAGAAAAACTAGCTTTTTAGATGATGACTCTACCCGTAACTGGGACACAAAGAGCCAGGATTGTGATTCTAATATGCAGGGAGTCCTCTATTTATTAATAAACAAGTCTTCATATCTTACAAACAAAGCAATGTTCGTGAACTAGTTTCCATTTTTACGAATTTCTTTGTAACCAAGCGATCTTAAATTCTCCATATAAATTGCACACGTAAGCATGTGCGAAGTTTGATTTAAATCAGAAAGAAGATATTTGCAACCGTGAGTATACGTCATGCACCAAGTGGTTTACCAAGAACAATGGTTAAATATTTTTGGAACCGACAAGCTTAAAATGGAGTTTAATTATCATAAGAGCAAATTAGTACATGAACTCTAAAAAAATTAAAAAAAAAACTAAAAGTCGTCTCGTAACTCTGGAGCCTTTTGAAACTTGCAAGTTTGCAAACTTCCAAAACAGTTTATATGCTTGAAAAAAAAAGTGTACTGGAAACAACCAAAATCAATCAGTTCGCGAACTGCATAAATCAGTTTGTGTACTATTGTATTAAATAGTATCCACGACTATCTCAACATCGACTAGTTCGTAAACTGGGAAAATCAGTTTGTGTACGAGAGTTTCTTGAAATTTATTAATCAAGTCTTTTTCTTTAAGTCTGAACTTATGAACTGAGTAAAACGTTTTGTGAAATTTAAGAACTAACTTGACTACTCCTTACTGCTTATTCATACAAGACTTTTTGATGGTTACTTTGAGTTCATTAATTAAAATTGGAATCTTATGATTGATAGCATCTAACTTTGTTTTTCCCGGTGTTTTCTCTTTGATGGCTACATTATCTTTATTGAAACTTGCCTATTTCTTTGTCAAAAAAAATAAAAAATACTAGACCCTTTATTTTTATTTTTATCATAAATCATTAAAATACAGATATTGCCAATTGTCAAATACCTTATACTTAATCAAGTGGCAAAAATTTATTTTTCTAATCAAACAAACACGAAGATCATGCTTTTTCGTATAATATGTACGAAAGATATTCACTTGAAAACATGCATATCTTGATATATCATCATTTTTTCAACACATGAGACACAGTTCGCCTACCTACGTTATTGTTATAATACACATGATAAATACATTAAGAAAATATATGAATACATTAGCTAGTATATATTATCGGGTTTTTCATAGTTATATATATTAATACAAATATACTTTTAGTAAATATTTATATGTAACAAAAGAAACTTTACATGAATCATAAGTAAAAAAATATGCAAAATAAAAAATCATTTGGAAAAAAATTAAAATTGAAAATAATCATACCATAACATTCGTATTTATGTATTAAATTCAATACAATGATGAACAACATAGAGGTTGTTCATCGGGTGGGTAAGGTTATCGGCCATAAAATTTCCTTCTCGAAATATTGCATCTACGATGATTTTAATGTTACCATCCTTCACCCAGTTCTCAAATATCGACTCTCTGATATCACTCAGAATTTCATCTTTTACTCTTTCGATCTCTCTTGATTTTGATGCTTCATCAGTTTCAAAACCAATTTCACCATCATTCACATCCTCGCCACTGATACAAACTCTCATAGTGGTTGTTGGATTGAGAGGTGAGTAAATAATGTCATGTATTAAATTCTTCGCCTCTTCACTATCAAGAACCAAATGTAGGTAGTCATATTCCAAAAGAGTTGTTACAAGTCAATAAAAATATTCTATCCGTTGAATTCATTCAAAAAGGTCACAAGAATAAGCTTATTGGAACCTTAGATATGGAAGATAACTCCATTGGGTTTTATGTTAATAAAGTCAGTTTGAATTTTGGGTGTGCATATATAGATACTTCAAAAAGTTTATCAAAAGATATGGAGCTAATTGGTATAGATACAACTCGGTATAAACCTTTTTTGAAAGATACATGTGTTGCAAAACAAACTAAAAAAGTAAGATTGAATAAAATAGAGGGATGGGTTAAGCTCAACAATAATTGATCTTTTAAAGATGAAAGTAATGAAAGTAAAATTGGAGAGAAATATTGTATATATATAGCCGGGAAATTCTTCCGGCAACCAAAAAATCATATTAAATGAACTTAATAATAACAGTAGAAGGAAATGTTAATCTTACTAGAAGTATTAGAGATGATGATTCTTTTAGCAAGAGAAACTCTAGATATGGGAAAATCAACACAAAATGTTTCTTCTCTACTACCACCTGAAGTATCAAAATCCCAAATGATCTTGGATAACCCCATAGAAGTTTTAACCCATTCTAGATCTAATAACCCAACAACACTTCAAAACGCAGTTGAGGCTACCATTAAAACCAGAACAAGAGTAAAAACCATAACTCGTACCAATGCCAAAAACTTCATATATTACCACATCTTCTTCCATTTTACCTAAGCTAAGAAAACTCGGATGAATAAAAAAAAAGTGAGAAATGGAAACCCTAGTTTATTTTTCCTCTCAACCAAATAAGAGAGAGAGAGAGAGAGAGAGGGGGAGGGAGGGAGAGAGAGAGAGATATTTGGGTTATATAGAGAGAAATATGTTTGAAGACTTCTTGATGAATAACCAGGACTACATAGATTACAGAAAGAACTACTATATGAAATCTCTATCCCCAATTATACTGATTAACCGACGAAAGTGTAGCCAATACGAGCTAAGTATAAGTTCAGAGAACAAATCATTGCAGGTAACCAAATAATCAATATGAAAGGAAGGAAAGATTGATCCCGGAACACCAAGATACAAACTAGAGAAGAAGATGATTTTGTAAAGTAACGTTAGAAAATAGAGGGTTATTTTTATAAATTGCTCTAAATCTTCCTAACTAATTTCAGGTTTATCATACATTTCAAAGCTGCAATGAAAATGGAAGAAGAAGAGACTGAGAATGGAAAAATAAGATGCTGCCCTAAATATTTGTTTCTTTTTCCTTTTTTTTTTTTATGGAAAGGGAGTGAAAGTTTATCTGTCTGAGTGGCAAGCCTGTGTGCCAATTCAATAGTTTTCAATGTTGACTTGACCTTTATTAAAAGTTTGAACACCAATCTGAATATCAAATAAGAAGAAGTCATTTTTCGAAACATAAAAGAAATTACTTTGAGTTAGTTTGGGTTCGTAGTTTCATAATGAATTCTAGAAAGGAAAAAAAACATCAAATATTTGTGAAGTAAAACAAAAAAAATCCAACTTCTGATGGTTTTATTGTAGAAGACACTAGAAATAATTCCAGGTTAGCTTGGACCATTGATCCGTACCAGCGATCTGGGAAATAAATGGACTTCAGCCAGACATGATTTCTCTTCGAGTGGGACAAGGTGTCTCACCTGACTCAAAAGAAAAGAAAAGAAAAAGGCACCATGTGTTAAATGCCAAAACACTGCTTTTGTAATTTGAAGCATTGAAAAACTTTTTTCCTTTTGAAGCCTTCCTATCCTATCATGTTTACTTTTCTTTCATATCAGTTATTTAGAAGTGAATTTTTTAAATGCGTTGAAGAAGTTTGGACCGTCTAGTCTTCATTCGATCGTGATCACATGCCAAGTTCTTGATTAATTTTCAACACCAAACAGTTAGGTTTTGAAACGGTGTCTTTATTTTTATTGCAATATTTGTTTTAATTGATTTTTGGATAGGTTTTCTGCACTAACAATTTCATGATTGATTGTATGTAGTGGTGAATATTTTTTTTTGTGATTTAGCTCATGTGATTTTAGAATTTTCTTGTTAGAATTCAATTGGTGAAGCCGTGATTTAGAATTCATTAAATTTGTGCGCTTTCCTAATTCTAAGAAAGAGAAGATGATAGAATGTTCTAAACTTCTATCATCTACTGTGATAAGATTACTATGTGAGATGAAAAACTGGAAGAGGAAAGATGAGAGAGATGTTTTTCTTTTCTGATTTGTTATGACCAGATTTTTTTATTTTTTTCTATGTCTATGGAAGGTTTCTAACTTATGATTTGTTTGAAAGTACATAAGCTTTTCAATCAAGGATTAATTGGGGGCCACAAAAAGTAATTGGGGGCCTGACCAGTTGGTCTCCCAATAGAATTTTGGTGCTACCCCTTATCCTAATTTTTCAAAATGCCTAAACTACCCAAAAAATAATTAGTGTTAATTAAGTTGATTAGGTTAGATTATATGTTAATTTGTTAAGTTATATTAAATCTGTTTTTGGGTAAAATTGAAGATTATAGAAAAAACAAATTGTTGGATATAGAGGAAGAAAGTGAGTTTTTTGGGGAATTTTTTTTTGTTGTTGAAATGAGTGATTGTAGTGGAGGAAATGAGGCAAGTGAAGATTCAACCAACATACATGATTGTGTTGATGGTGAGATTGTCTCATCTAATCCTATGGATTGGATGTTTGATGAAGAGATGTTAATAGAGGAAGCTTTGATAAATGATGCAAATGAAGATCCTATTGTTCAAAATGAAGGAACCAATCCTCAATATGAAGAACCCGGAGCTCAAAACAATCAGGTAAACTTCCTATACTCTTCAAATTGCAAGAATAGTACTCCAAGTGGTCGATTCATGGACACCATGCAACTACTCAGAGTGAGGGTCGTTTGGTCGGGAGTAGAATACCCTGACGACCCTTAAGAGTTGTGCAATATTTATGAAATTCATAAACGACCCTAATGTCGAGTTATGAAAAATCGTCATTCATGTTCCAAAACATTGACGACTCTTATATTTAGTTATGAAAAATCGTCAATCGATTTATAAAAAAATGACGACTCTCATTTTTAGGTTATGTATAGTCGTTTGATGAATGTATTTATAACGCAACGACTCAATTACGTTTTACTCTCTGTAGCTATCACTTTAAGGGTCGTTAGTTTAGCATTACCATAAACTGACGACTCTTTATTTTTTAATGAGAGTCGTTGTTAGGTACTTCTCTAATATTAACGACTCATACTTTTTTCATAGCAACATTTCATTGAATTCTAAAAGTCATACATCTTTCATAAGGTTAAACACAATACATGATAACGATTCACTTCTTTTCTCAATAATAAAGCATGTAATTATACATGGTTCCATGGAAGATAAAGTAGCAATCGTGTAACTCAAACTTTTTCTCACGAAGTACCTCGTAGTATGCATACGCCTTCCTCATCTGAAAACGCAAACGCAAAGATACTAAGTTAGAATCGAACAAAGCTTTGGATAAGTTTTACCTCTTTTTTAAATACTTACTCTTATAGTACCAATCATATCCCTAAAGGCTTCCCTTATGTCCGTAAATTCTCTTTTCAAAACATCACACTCAAATTTTATCTCTTTGAAGCGTTCCTTTACTTGTTTCAAAGACCTTGAGTTGCGATTTCCGTCCAACGCCACAAAAATGAATACGATGTTCCACCAAGCATCCAATGTTTTATCAATGTCTTTGTCTATACTTTCAAAGTGGTTTGTTAATGTTTTCCAAGCTCTTGTAATGGAACAGTTCTCTTCGGAAGTATATGGAGTCATTGTGTTTCTCTTATTTTCCTCTTGGATGATGAATAAATAATAAGGAGAAGGTTGATAATTATGGTGTTGGTAATGAAGAGGTGAGATATGGGTCTGTTTTATAGAGTTCAACGAGCCAATTGCCTCAACCACATTTGGTAGAGTTCAATTCTCCAATAAATGCTGGTAGCATCTTGGGTCGTTAATATTTAAAATTTACAACAAACGATTCTTAGAGTATGTCTATTGGGTCGTCCAGTTGGACATATATAAGTGAACGACTTTAGAAGAAAACTTGGCAGAATGGTACATATGTGTTAGTCCATAGTCGTTAGTCTTTGTTTGGAGTCGTCAAATATACCTAAAGTGTCGGCAACAAACTTTTTAGCAGATTCACGAATATTTTTCAATGGTCATATTTGTTTCGCAAAGGTCGTTAATCTGCAAATTATTGGTTGACGATTTTGCATGGTGTCGGCCACCTTCATAATATTGGTTGACGACTCTTGTTTGTGATATTTTGTTGAACTAGTAGTGTATTATTGAATTGAAAAAAACGTACATGTGCTACGAAATAAAACATAAGGGAAAGACATATAATAGTTTAATACGTTGCGCTAGTTCAATTAGGAAAATGTATACGAGATTAATTATATTCGGCGAATTTCCATTCAACTTCCTCCAAGAGAGTGTAGCAGTCCTCGTGCAAAAACTCATGGTCGTACCTTAATTCGTATTGGGTCCGACCCAAATAATACTGGAAAACAATTATTTTCATAAGTTAGTGTTGTTGAATAACCATAACCAAATTAATAATTTTTGATCAACGGAATATTGATTCACAAACTTACTCTACTCATGTGGTCTTCGTTTGGGTTTGCGTCCTTACGAGCTTTCAATTTTTTTCTCAGAAATACGTATTCATTGTATAAATAAACGTACCTTTACCTTATCTGCGGGAGCGTCCTCCTATTATGATTTCCGTTTAGTGCTTTGAAAACCTTAAACACACATTTCCACCAATCATTGGTGTTTTCATCATGCCCAAGGTAAGGCCCTCTTGTTGGGTCTTCGTTATTGGTCACCCATTCTGCTTCCTCAACGGAGTGCTTCGTGAGAGTGGTGTGTGCTCTGACAATAGAAACATCTTCTAGGTCATTGAACTGATTTTGATCCATTTTTAGTGTTTGAAGGTGATGTGTGACTGCTTTAGGATGATTAAAAGTGATGGTTGATTAAGTTTGAAAGAGATAGATCTCTATTTATAGCAAAATGTACTCAACGGCTACTTGTTTGTGAATAAAACCGTCACTTTGTTTTCGGAAAATAGCAATAACTGCTCCTAGGAATAAAACATATCTTTGATTTTGAATTTATTCATTAACTGCAAGTAGAGTCGGCATTGGTTATATATATAACCTAACGACTCTAAATTTGTTTGGTAACGGCTCGTCAAGGTCAAACTTACCATTAATGTTCGAGAGTCGTTAATATTTTCTATGTAGAGTCGTTAATATTACTTCGAAATAGTCGTCATTTTGGCATATAATATGTGGTGGTGATGGTTTTGTGATTTTTTTTAGTTGGTAGTACGACAAAGCTCCCAGCCAGTACCCGTATCTATAATGGGTTCGGATACCTCCCAACACTATATGACTGATTTGGCACATTTACCTTAACCGAATAGGTATATTTATATATTCAAATAATTTTATTAGTGATCACATTATTGTCTAATGTAATTGTTTGCTCAATGTAGACATGGGTAACCAAGAATGACATTAAGGAATGGCTTATCCCTAAGGCAAAAGAGAAGATGTGTGTGGTTGTTCAAAGTAGACACGTCGATTGTAACAAGATGGGAATGGTATGTGAGAGAGAGAGGGTAAGAAGGGAGAAAGTCACAAAGGCAAGAATTACAAGTATGAGAAGAAGATGACTAGGGTCTACCGCACAAAATCGAAGAAGTGTCAATGCCCGTTCAGGATTATTTTCAAAAGACATCATGAAGCCGATGTATTCCGATTGTATAGTATTCCAAATGGGCGTCACAACCATGATCCACCCACAATTTTATATGGACACATTGCATATGCCCGGTTAAAACCACATCAGATGGATAGAGTTAGGAAGATGAAGGGATTTAGACCACTTAAGATCCTAAATGTAATAAGGGCGGAATCTAAGGATAACTTGTCCACCATTTCCACAATCAACGCCGCCAAAGAAACGATTAAGAGAACCGAATTGAATGGTAGGTTGGTTATGCAACAATCAGAGTGGTTAGTGGAAACACTAAACTACGCCATGCAAACTAAGGTTGGTCCGGATGAGAAAGTGACTAATATTTTTCTTGCACATCCAAGGATGGTGGATTTGGTTAAGTGTTTTTACCAGGTACTCTTCATAGATTGCACCTATAAGACAAACAAGTATAACATGCCGATGTTGAACGTGGTAAGCCATACTTCGGATAAAAATTCATTCACCGTTGCATGGTGCTTTATGGGAAAAAAAATACCGGACTATGTTTGGGCGTTGGAACAAGTGAGGTTGATTTACCGTGGAGAAGAGACGCCGCAGGTTATATTTACGGATAGGGATTTTGCAATTATGAATGTCGTTCGCAAGTATTTCCACTTGCTCAACAATTTCTTTGTACGTGGCACATCCAAACCAATATTTTTTCTAATTGCAAGAATCAAATCCAAAAGATCCATACTAAGAAGGGTAATCAACGTTCTAAGGAGGACGATGAGCGTTTAAGTAAACTTTCCAAAGAAGAGCGTGAGGAAGAGAAAAAGAAGGAAAAGGAAAAATATGATGAAGAGAGGGATCTATGGAAAGTTTTTTGCGAGGATTGGGACTATTTGGCTCATTCAAAAATAGAGGTTAAGTATTATGCTAACTTGCAGAAGTTTATTGATGTTTGGAGTACTGATCATAGAGAAGGTGGTTGATTATTGACTGAATACATGGTTGAATCCTTGGAAGGAGAAGTTTGTTTATGCATGGACCAATAAATACAAGCACTACAAAAATGAGTCTACTAGTCTTGCAGAGGCGTCTCACGACCGTTTGAAGAAAATTTTGGATCAAAGTAGGGGTGGGGTAGTTACGGTACAAGAAGCTATTCACGAGCAAGCAGAGGATGACTTACGAAAAATAGTGGCACAGATGGAGTTAAGTAAAGACCGTTTTTTGATGCAACACATAAGGGACAAAGCTTTGTTATGCTTGGTAGCAAACCAAGTATCATGGTGGGCAAAGACTGTAAGTTATGCAAGTAAAGTAGTTTGAGAGAACCAACATGTGTTAACTTGTAAAGACTGATGGTTTAACTAAATGTTAACTTACACTATAACACTGGGAGACTAAAATTTAAAGTGTCAGTAGAAGACTAAGATGAAATGTATATACAAACAGATTAAAATTAGCAGTTAACCTGAAAAGTCGCTAATGCAAAACAGAGTAAAACCAAAAACAAGAAAGTTAACAAAGTGTGCAATCAGAAAAGTTTAAACTTGAATAGTGGCCAACCAAAACAGTGTGAAATCAGAAAAAAGGCTACGACAGTGGGGTTATGTATTGAAATTTAACAAGAAAGTAGTTTATATCACTAGTGGGGTGGCATTCACCGAAGAGTTAAGATGAGAAAATTATCATGCAAATAGCTAGAAATCAACACATTATTTATCTAAGTAGAGAGCAGATAATTATTTATATAAGCAAGCACTATTAACAAGCAGAGTGAGCAAACAAAAGGTGTCAAACACCATCTCAATCTATAAGATAACCTAGTAACTAGCAAACACAGTACTTAGATGTATGGATATTAACAGGATGAACCAAAAACTGAGATCCCTAGGTTATATATAAAAAAAACAACAACTAAGGCTTCAAATCCAACTCTAAATGCCCCGAAATCCCTAGGTTGATATAAACTCTCGTCCGTACTAAGTTCTTTATCGATAAAAAAAATATTTTTTTTTAAGTTTTGCCTTGATTCGTATGAAGTTCCTAATCTAATCTCTACCATCCGAACGTTTTCTCCATCCGTATATTTAGCTTTATCACCGTCCAAAAATATATTTTTTTCACCGTCCAAATTTTTGATAAAGCCTTTCTAAGATATCTCCTACTTCATTTTCCTCATCTTCTTTCTCTCGCTCTCTCTCTCTGGTGCTCTCAAATCTAGCAGAAGGAAGAACCCTAACGGCTGCCGCCATCTTCACTAACTCACTCACCTCCACCAGATCTGAAGATCTTAGTTGATGTATGTCTGTATATATGAAGTTATTCTTGTTTCTCTCTCTCTATCAGATCCAGTATCTAATTAAGGCATTATTGTTGCAATGGCTCCTCTGGTAAGATTCATAACAAAGAGTGTTAGTATTTTCTTGCTAGATGGTTTGTTTTTCAAGAGTTAGGGTTTTATTCAAGAATTGAAATAATGATCTAACTGGGTTTGGTTGTTTTGATAATTTCAGGGATTCATCAACAGAAGAAGAAGTATCAAAATATCTACAAGCAATTAGGTAATTGAATGGTTCGTTTTATGATTACTTCCATTTCCTTCTGATTTTGATTTAAATCGTTTGATTTCGTTTTAATTTTGGGTTTTTTCATGAAAAAGAAACCCTAAACTTTTTAATTTGGGTTTGTACCATCTATTTCTGATTTTTATTTTAAATCATTTGATTTCGTTTTAATTTTAGATTTTTTCTTGAATAAGAAACCTTAAGTTTTTTAATTTGGGTTTGTAGCATCTATTTTTCAGATGGAGGTTGGATTCTTAATGAGGTTTTATAAAGAGGGTCAGAAGAGAACTGGAGAATTTGATGAGGTAACAATTGTTTTCTTGGTCATGATTTAGCTAATTAATCTTAGGGTTTGGTTTCATTTTGAACTTGAGTTCTGGTTTATAGTTACAATTTTCTTTGTGGTATGATCTCGGGTTTGCTTTGAGTTTCAGATCCTCAAATTGTTGTTGTTTGTGTGTAGGAAATGAGATGGCAGATAGTATGGCTTATTAAGAGTTGGTTTCCAACTCGAAATTGTTGGTAAGGAATGAAGGGTTGGCACTCAACATCTAAGGGGTCTTTTCACTAACAGCAAGACACATACAACAAAAGTGGTAACAGTTCCTAATTTTTGTAATATCAATGGTATGGTTTGAGCCTTTGATTAACTTTTATTTTGATGATGTATATGTGTATTTTTATCACATTTACAGGGAGTAGCCTCTTCTTGATAAAAATTGGGTGTTCTGTCATACATATGCATAGTTTAAGAAAAACTATGTTCAATATAGCGTTCTAATGTTGTTTTTCTACAAGTTCAATTTTATTCTTCTTGTTGCTGATTTTAAGAAAACCCAATATTACATGTAAGTAATGGATTTGAGTTGCATTTACTGTCAGTTTTCCTTACACTTCGATATAGTAGTACAAGTTATAGTTACAAGTATGAAAGAAATTATGAGTGAAACATTTAGATGTTTGATCATTCAGTTCACGAATCTGAAAATAAGTTTGATTTTGAATTTTGGTTTCAGATGATATGTAGTATACGTAACATTCTTTCAGCTGGTATGTCGCTAATGTTTCTGAGATTTTGCAAGTAGAATTGAGTAAATAAAATGATAATTCTGTTGCTATTGTAGGTTGATGTTGGCTAAGATAAAGCCAAAGCTGATTTCATCACTTAGTGACGTTGGAGTCCATTGTTATCAATTTCATCGTCCACGAGATTCATAACATGGATAGAAGCAGAAAGATGCATTTTATTAAGGACTAACAGGGGGATTGTTTCACAGACGTCATCAATAACCTTCACAAGTCCCCGAAATTCATCGCAAGGGGCGTCGAATTACCATGACTAGTCCAACCAAGAAGATGAAGCTACTTCAAAATGACCTTATAGTACGTTTATAATTCTACTTCATGTATATTTTATTTTTATTATTCACCATATTAGTTGAGATATCTTGAAAGTCACCAGCAATGCTGCCTACTTCATGCATTGTGTTTTAGCTAGTTTCTGGAAGCTTTTTGGATATCGATCGGTGTCCTGTATCTGTAGACCTTTTCCTTGTACCCTGTAATTAATGTGGCATCTTTTAGGATGGAACCCTCATTGAATTAATATATGTTCTTTTGAATTACTGTCTACCATGTCATCCATTGGTTATAGTTTACTTCATCTTAGAGAGATGGGTAACAGAGTTCAATGTAGTGTAGTTTCATTTGGCGCTACTGTTACGTGTCATCCATTTGCTGCAGAATACAGAATATAGTGGTGTTGAGATTAAAGTGATCAAGAATTTTTATGTTGAAACTTGGAATCATGTATTGATATTTAAACTAGTCCAGTCTCTCCAGACCCCAGAAGTAGTTCTTATTAGGCCAGGGGTATACCGGGGTTGTTTTCAGCTTACATCCATAGGGGTGTCATTTCATTTGTTGGTTAAAGTATTTACACGAGTCATTGACTTTGACATTAGTAGGTATCGATTCTTGATACAAAGATTGATGTCTATGTGAACTTATTAAAAGCAATGCTTTGTTGTTATCGGTGTTTGCATACACTTAATGTGCTTAGTCACCTTGTAGTTAATAGATAACTAAAGGTTCATATATGATTTAATAATGTGAATTTTTATTCATATAAAAACGTTTTCTTGAGTTTAAGAATTTTCCCCCATGCCAACTGATGTTCCTGTTTCATGTGCAGTCAAATCCATTGAATGTGTTCTGAGAGAGTGTATCAGGAAGGGGTTATAGTTGCATTCTTCCAAGCCTTTCGAGACCCAATAGCATGTATCGAGTGAGAGCAATTTTATCCACCAACCTTTATCTTCGTGTTAATCACATTTATGTTAAATTGAAGGACATTAAGGTACAACTAAGAATTTCAGTCATCTGGTTGTTGTCTTTCTTTGTTTCTCTCATTATTTTTTTTTCCTGGTTAAAGAGTATTATCTGATTCTGGATTAATTTGGTTCTTGTGAACAGGAGATAGGATACACCTATATCACGCCTAATAACATTTTGAAGAAGTTCATCTAAGAAACACAAACTGCAGGTTAGTTACATGGCGTAAGCTTCCCTGACAACCCTCAAGTGAAATAGATTCGTTGTATTGTCATGGTTCCATAGTTGGGTACACATCAACATGTCACTCTTCCATTGGCTCTGCCAGAGCATGGTTTCTTGAATGACCTGGAGCTGCTTGGGTTTATGGACTCCTTTAAATCTTTTCTCTGAATATTAATTCGAGATATATGCAGATAAATCCAGTAAATTTTCTTTGTAGTGTCCCTTCAATTTATTAAACTTAGATATCACAAGAAAGTTGTTAATGCGAGTGAGGAATACTTACAGGATTTAAGGAGCAACTCTTACCATGTAACTTGCCTTATCAAGAAGGACATCACTGTATCAAACATGGGGGAGTGCAGAAGTTTTTTTGTAGAAACTCAGTAATTCACTGTATCAAACATGGTGTTGGCGAAGATGAGCGGAACATAAAAAAAGGCAAGGTAGTTTACGTTTTACTCCAAACTCAGTAATTCATCGAAGATTGAAGGGCTGGAAAGGATTTTTTATGTTTTTAGTCATAGTTATCTTTTCAGGGATAATTGGGGAAATATTTCACTGGATCCGAATGAGTTAGGTTTTGATGATATTTTTGATACTTCAAACACCTATGAAATTCTTTCAAGTCTATAACAACTCTTTCATTTTTCCACCTTACTTATTTTGCAGACATGGGAAGAAAAAGTTGTCAACGTATCAGAACTGGTATTTCATTCAAAGACGATTTACACTGTTGGAGTTTTAATACGAACAACTGCTACCAATGGGGAACATGGGGACTGCCAATAGTGACAACTACCATTCCCTAGATGACAGCCAAGACATCTCATGTCCTATGAGACACCCTTAGTATGTTTGTGTTTTATTTTTAATCTACAGGGATTACACAAATGTGTTCAAAGTTTTTTGCTGTCTTATTTGTGGATGGATTTTGTAGTCGGTGTGTTCTTGAATAGTCAGTATTTATTTTATTTAGTTTTCAAAAATGAAACTTATATTTGTTTTTTTACTAATGTCGCTACTAATTAAGTATCCAATACCCAGCCAAACCCTCTACCAGCAACATCAGACCCCTTCACCAACTAAAATTATGATGACTTAAAATCAATGTCAACAACTAGATTTTGTGTTGGCTGAATTCATTACCTAACATCACAACTGACACCTTAACCAACCAAATATTTGGCGCCTAAAACCTTCTTCAATCTAAATGTTAGTGGATAAAACCCTTTGACCATCCAACCATTGGGTGGTTAAAATACTTAGCCGACAACGTCAAACAAGAACAACGACTAAAATTCAGTGAGTTAAATCCTTTAGCAGCAGCTGATTTTTTATAGTTGGCACCTGTACCCTCGATATGTTGGTCTCCAGCAACCAATATGCTCGCGAGTGAAATATTTCAGCAACAAGTTTATCCAACGAAAATCAACCGTTACTGAATAGTTATGCCGACGAAAATATTAGTTGCTTGATTTTAGCTGAAAGATATTTACACCCACATGATGGTTGGTACAGATCTTTAGCAAATAAGCCTTTAGCCATACAACGTTTCTGTTGCCATATGGATTGCTATAGAGCTCCAGCCACCGAAAAAGGTACTCTGCCAACAAAATCCGGATGGCCGCTAAAGTCCAATTTTCTTGTAGTGAACACTTTCAGTTCTTAAAGTATGAAAAGTCGGCAAGGTCGATGAATGAAGACCCTTCCGACTAACATTGGCCGACACGCTTGTTTCTAAAAAACAGTGCCAGCTGTAATATTTTAGACACACATGAGACTTGTGCAAATGCTTCACTAGTAGGCATCTTATTGAGTTCTTACCTTGCCGGCTAACTTAAAGTCGACAAGGTCGACAAAGAAAATACCCTGCCGACTATACGATGTTTAACATACAGAGAAAGGTTCATAGATGCATGATTAGTCGACAAGGTATTAATTTCATAACATGCCGACTAATTTATAGTCGGCAAGGTATAAGATGAATACCGTACCGACCATGTAAATGCTAATTTCAGAGATGAAAAGTCATCAAGGTATTCAACCTAGGAAGATAACGACTAATACTAGTCGGCAAGGTTGACAAAAAATTACCCTTTCGACTAGTATTAGTCGGTAAGGTCTACAAAAAATACCCTGCTGACTTTTGGTAAAAATGTTGAATCATAAGGGATTTGAGATTGGGTAGAAAATCATACCCAATCTCAAAACCCGTATGCTCTTTTTTTTTTTACATTTTGATTTTGATTTTTTTGATTTCATCATTTAGAGTTTTAAAGAGATTTTGAAAAATTGTTTTTGATAGGTTTTAGTCGGCAAGGTTTAACTTTAGCCGAAAATAGTAAGGACAATTTAGTCTTTTAACATCTTTTAGACACCTCTTAACACACTACCTTAGATAGTTATAAAATTGGTATATCCTAGTTAATCCTGGTATGGCTTTTCACTTTTTTTTTTTTTTCTTCTGTAGTCCAAATTGAGGAGCCCTGTATACAACACGTGGCCCTGTCTTGTCCACGCAAAATGGATAAATAAA
Source organism: Papaver bracteatum (assembly GCA_023529315.1). Classification (NCBI taxonomy): domain Eukaryota; kingdom Viridiplantae; phylum Streptophyta; class Magnoliopsida; order Ranunculales; family Papaveraceae; genus Papaver; species Papaver bracteatum. The sequence continues at coordinate 91,653 of JAJJWX010001217.1, forward strand.
ATATAATTTTGATCTCTCCCCTTCCACCATATCATCACTTTCTTGCTCTGCTCCTGGTCTTCGTAAGAGCACATATATCATCACTTTCTTGCTCTGCTCATGGTCTTCGTAAGAGCAAAATAAAATACTCCGTTTCAGGAAAAGTGTTACTTTTACTTTTTCATTTTAGCCTAAAAATATGCCAAATTAAAAAAGTGAAAGTAACACTTTTTCTGAAACGAGGGAGTATAATTTTGCTCTCTCCCCCTTCCCCACCATATCATCACTTTCTTGCTATTCTCCTGGTCTTCGTAAGAGCACAGATAGACAGTCCTATCTTAATTTCTCTAATTTTCTTCAAGAACTCAATCCACTCTGAATCCACTCAGGTAAGATATCGAAGCATGAGAAAGCATGTATCGATAATGGACATGTTTTTATCCCCTTTGCTTTTGATATTTTTGATTTCTTGGCTCCAGAGGCGGTAGGACTCCTTAAGAGAGTCCAGAAAGTCATGCACAGTAATGTCATGACCCCCGGTTCGAGAGAGTTTGTTTTTAAAAGGATATGTTTTGCAATTCAAAAAAAAAGCTTGTTGCTCGCTTGCCTGATATGTAAGAATTTTATTTTTACATCTTAATTTAATAACAAAATTAAACAAAAAGGTTTTAGAAAAAAATTGTTAATACTCTGAATTAAAATTTGAAAATGGATGAAAAAAATGAGAAATCCAGCATTTATTGATAGATAATTGAAATAGATAGATATGAGATTGGTGTTATTTCTTTTTTTACAATTACAATGGAAAACTTAGTCAGAATCAAGGGCGCTTTTAGTGAGGTTTTCTGTGATTCTGCATCATGGGTTCAGGATTGTTTACTCAAGAAGATTAGGGTTGATTTGTCAACTCATGCCGGTAAGATCTTCATCTTCTTTTACACTTTGTAACGGTTTAATTTCTTGATTCATTGTTCTAAATGTTTGTATATAACATGGTTCATATATTCTATAAGTTCATTACTCTTTCTATTTTGTAGAGATTGGCTGCATTCCTGTTCAGGATTTTAGGGGGAGCTGTACAATAGAGTATGATTTTGTGTTTTAAAAGACTTTAAACCTTTTCATGTAGACTTATCTGTTATGGATGGACCAGAATTGAACCTTCTAATTCCTGAAGCCTCGAATCAGTGATATGTTATTTGGTGATGCATGCATTATATTCGTGTGTATTGTTGCTAATGGCATTTAAAGCTAAACATCAAGTTCAGCATTGCCAGTTTCAGCATAAATGTTGCGATTAGGTCAAGGTGATGCTGAGTTTGGATCTGAATTTGATTAACCTTCTTTTAATAGAATGGTTTAGAAAGAGATTGGTTAATTTGAAAAGAGGAGCTTTGATTAAAAAAATGAAAATGTTGCAAGAGGAATTTTAGTGTAGCACTTTGGCTCACTCTACTTACAAAGGCACTTTGACTCATACTAACTAGCTGTCACTCTTACTCACTCACTTGGGTTTTTTGGATGCTTACAATTGAGCCGGCTTTGCCGTTTTATAGGCTCAATATGACGGACCACATTTTTCCTAGAATTGTCTAGTTTACATTTAGACTAGAACATTCTTTTACTAGCTAAGTCTTGACTGACTTACATGTACGGACTGGCCTAGATTATTCTAGACTCTACTTTGACTAATAGATTATCTTCTCCCTAATCGACTTGAAGTAATCTTGATATTTCTAGATTTAGTACATCACAAATTAGTAAAATATCTTTCACAGGAGCATTCTATAAAGTTTTCTTCTACTTCTGAGTTGATATGCTTATACTCATCTGATGTCGTTTACAAGGATGTGAAAGATATTTATATTGGTTAGGGTATTGCATGCCTGACAGTTGTTCAGGCATACCTGTCAACTTGGTTATTTGGTGAAAGCCATAGTGCTTCTGAAACTCGGCATGAATATACGCAGGTCAGATTTCACGCATCACATCTTCCATTTACTTAATTAACTTAGCTGATTACGTTACTTTTTAGATTTTATGTTTTTGAGTATCCCCTGTATTATCTTTCTCTTGTTCTGTAGAAACTATTGGCAGTACAAGACTTTATTGGTCCACCTATCGGTCCTATCCTATTATTTTAGTGTCCTTCTTTTGGCCTATGAATGGTCTGTCTACATTTTATTATTTTTAATCAACATTGGTTGAGAAAGGCTGCAATATTCAGGTCCGTCGCTCCTAACTAAATTGTTCCTCTTTAATCAACTTTCTATCTTTCTTTCCTAGTAATAAGCATTAGCTATTGTTATAATGAAAAGTAGTACTGCAATTACTTCTGTTATTTTGTTTCCTATGAGTGCTTTTGTGTACCTTTGGCCGTAATGCTTGTACTTTACCTCATGTCTGTGTATTTCAGCCATCTTTTTTGTGATCTTGACATCCTTTTAGTTTGTTCAGTTCAGAGAAAGGCTGGAACATAATCATCAACATTTGATGTCAGAAGTTATAAGTTCTGTCTTAAAAACAGAGAAGAAAGCAGATAACATTGACTAAGTACAGGTTAGATTTCCTTTTCACTTTTATGTTACTTTTCCAGCAGAAATAATTTGGATCATTGTAACTTTCAGAAATAAGTAGAAGCTGATGGGTTATCATTAAAAAAACTGTCCTCTTTATGTAGAGTGTTCTAGAGAGCTCGAATAGGTGTCTCTTCTGTTCATACTTCAGATCTCATTGTCCGGAATCAATTGACCTGCAATTCTTTAGATATCGGCTTATTTTCGTGGCAAACTGATTGTCTGATATACTAATAACTTGTACAGTTGTACTACCTCCATCCCGCAAAAAATGGGTCTTTCCCTTTTCTTATGTTTGCCTATATTTAGGCAAAACTGAAAAAGCCACTTTTGTGGGATGGAGGGATTATATATTTTGATGTTATAGTGGATCTACCAAAAATCAGCTTTTAAATAATTGTATCTGGTAAGAAACTAAATGTTTTCATTCATCTGGTAAGATTTATTTAGGTTGTAACTGACTGCATATTACTTTCCTACAGCTCATTTTAATGAAGAAGCAGTTTCTGGTATTTGAGAAACCAAGGTATAGTACTTATTTTTGTTCTATCCATTAGATTCAGTTAAGAAACATTTTTTCCTGGTGGTTTGAGTTGATAAGACTCGCATATCACAAACAGAAACATTGATAACCAGTAAATGAAATTAAGACTCCAGGAAATTTTGTAGTACTTGCACGAAGAATCATGTTGCAAGTCTTTAACTATTTAACCTTTCTTGCTGACTTGAAAGAGTGCATCAACCTGTTAGAAAATAGAAAAATAAGCCCAAAGAAAGATTGAATGATGCTGTTTAGTCAAGCATTTATTCTTAATTATTGCTGTCTTCCCTCTTTTTTTTCGTGAAATCACTAAACTGTTTCCATCTTCTCTCTATTCAGTGGCAGCATTTTACGGATAAGTACAAAAGGGAATTAAGCTGGTGCAAAATTATTGGAAGGAGGTCCCTTCTTACCCGGTTGATATATCTCTCTATCCATTGTGCATCGCTACTCAAGGAATATGGATTAGCCTCCGACTCTCCCAGTTCTTCTAATAAGTTGGAATGTCAAGCAGCGGCCCAGTCTGAATCGTTTGGTCTGATTGAGAGATATGTCTTGATTTGTCTTATGATGTTTTATTGCTGAAGTTTTAAGTGGCAAAAGATCAGTGGAGGTATGAATTTTTTTTTTAAGTTGATTTTCTGCAAATAGTCAGTTGAGAATGATTAATTTGCTGTGAGAGCTGGAAGCCCGGGACATTGACAGATTCCATATCAACTTCACAATCTAACCCTATCTGCCTAACATAACCCATTTTTTTTTATCATAGCAGGATATTCCTGTGCATATTATGTGTGTGATGAGCTTTGGTGTTGTATTGGCTTCGTGGAGATTGAGTTCAAATGATGTTGATGCATTACAAACACAAGAGAAGCTCAGAGACATGCCACAACCCATGCTAAGCTCTCCAGAAACTGGTTTGTTATTTGTAGTTCAGATTGTTAAAGAACCTGTAGCTTGGAAGAGTCTTGAGATTCAATCGTGTATTCGAGTTACACCAAAGTCGTCAGTGGCAGGGGCATCATCTTCTTTGGGAAACAAAAACAACATTCAGTATTTCTGGAAGGCCATGATTGCATCCTGCAAAGTTGCACAAGGACCCAACTAACGCAAAAGTATACTTAATCTATGATACCAACTGAACAGCACATAAACAGTTTGGATGAGCTATTTATAAAGTACATCTTACCACTCTTATCTTATTCGAACAAAATAACTCTTGAGTTCGACTCCTATCTTTTGCTGGGATACTGTTGAATATTCAACACCAACTTAGTCAAGAGTTCACACCTATCTAGACTAACCTAGAAATATCTAGGATGTCTAGAGTCAATATTAGACAATTAACATGTGTAAAATGAGTGTTCTAGGGTTAGACAAATCAAACAAGAATACTAGATTGTCTAGTAGTTGGTTTGGTAAGCCTCCATAGGCATAGTTGTTAGCCTCCAAAGGCATAGTTGTTAGCCTCCATAGGCATAGTTGTTAGCCTCCATAGGCATAGTTCTCTTCTTCTTTTGTAGCCTATAAATAGGCATGTTGTATTCATTTGTAAGTAAGTAAGAAAGAAAGAATCAAACAATCAAAAATATCAAATAGATTGTATTCCACCAAGATTAATATCAATGTAGTCTTTTACGCTTCCGCGTTTATGTTCTCCTCTCTCTTGTTCGATCTTTAAGATGGTATCAGAGCGAGGTTAGAAGAAGAGAGAGGAGAGGAAGAGAGTTAGAGAAACTCAGAAAATTTATGGTTGTTAGTGTTTAAGTTCTCGTTGTGGTGTTGAGTACAGAAGGTGCGAGTGTTGCTGCGGCTATGTGTGTTGGATTTCTCCACCCAAGTAAGTGCACGCGTGGAACTAGGTTTTTTAGATACACAAAAATGTGGTATCAAAAAACATGATATGAGGACGGTATGAAAGTTGCCGTGAAAAAAAAAAAAAAAAAAAGGTTAACAACGAAGAAAGTAGGAAGCTGTGTGGCTTGGAAGTGACGAGTTGCTGAGCTGTGAAAAGGGCCATGGAAGCAACCCAGTAATGGGCATGAGGAGCCGTGTCTCGCAGTCCCCAAATATGGAATCGCATGAGTGCACTGTGATACGTGACAGTATACCTCAATGGAATACCCATGACTGAAAGTTCACATCAGTCCTTTGAGCACAAGAGGTTGTACTACCTCAAATGACAGCACCTTCCCACTTAAAGTTGGAGGCTCGCCTCCAACTCTCGACTCCGTCCTTTGATGATTCGCCCGTATGGCAGGTGTCGAGCTCATCCCGGGGCATGCTTGAAAGCAGGACGTTCTCTTTGGTACTGTCTCTGAAAGACAACCTGTCTATAACACGCCCAAATAGCTCAATGACCTGGCCGGAAACATGGACAAAATCCGTGTGCAGCACTGCAACACAACCCCAGAAAAGTTGGGGGTAAAGTATCACTTTCTCTGGCTCCATGATCTCCACCATTACTTGCAACTCGAGTAGATGAGAAGGCCGAGAAGATACAATGAATATCGAGTGGTTGCTGCTCGAGAAAACAAATCACTAAGTTGTGGATGATGATCATCATCGGTGGAAATGATCTTTGCGGTTCATATTGCAATTAATGTGGCGGAGCTTCGGATAAAGATGATGGTCATGATGCTCGACTGGCTGTTATGAGAGACAGTGGAGCCGAACTGTGGCTGAGCTTTGGATAAATCATGGCTCGGTGATGGTGTTTCTGTTCGGGACTGTTGGCTGAGATGAATGGTGAACTTCTGCTCGGTTTTTTGGCTTCTTTGTTGATGACGATAATGGAGATACATGAGCTTAGTAGTTGCTTGATGGAAGAAGGAAGTGATGTTCGGTAATGAGCTCGAGCAAGGTATCGCTTGCTTTAGAGCTCCAGAAGGAAGAAGAATAACGATGGTGCTGTTGAGAGAATGACGAGCTCGAGAATGGATGTCGAGATGATAACAGCAGCAGCAGAAAAGAGATGAAAGATTGCTGCCATTGAACTGAAGATGCTTTGGTTCGATGAGTATGGAGTATTGTTTGCTACCTGAACATGGTTTGGTAGTTTTTACTGTGATGAGTTTAATGAGGACGAGATTGGTTTCATGGCAGTTGATGAACTCGAGTTTGCCAATGAAGCCGATAAAGGGACTGATGAGAGCTCGGGCAGAGAACGTGATGGCATGCTAGAACTCGTGAGAACTCTGAAATGAAGGAAATAATGATGAGTTGCTGCCATGATTGATGTTTTCTAAAGAACGTGAACGTGGCAGTGGAGACAGGGTGCTGCTCAAGAAAGCAAGAAAAAAAAAACAAAAAAAGCATGATGCCCATGGGAACTTTCTTCGCATGTGATGGAAGAGCTCTAGAAGAAAAAAAAAAAAGCAAGGATGATGTTCACGGTGATGATTGTCATGACAGGAGAGCAAGTTGAAGCTGATTTGAAGATGGGCTGAAAGCCTCAAACAAAATAGAGAAGATGCAGACAAGATGTTTGTTTAAATGGAAGGATGATCAGGGAAACATAAGTGTGACAATAATTTCACAGCGTTGCAAATCTGTTACGAATTCAGAAATGTGGCACATCTGGATAGCGTGGCAAAATTGTAACAGCAATATAGCAAGAAGAAGAATAGTAAGAGCTTTTGGCAGAAGCTTGACGAAATGTAAGATTGTGAGAGAATCTTAAAAAAAATAATCAAAGAAGTGTGAAGGTTTTCGCAACAAAAGCATGACCGGAACAAAAGAAGAAGAGAAGAAGAAACAACAAAAAGATTGTGAAGAAATGGAAGCAATCACCAAGTGGTGATGAGATAGAGAACAACAAAAGTGGGTGAAAATCCAATGAGTTGTCCAAAGAGTACAAGAAGTATTTTCTAAAAACGAAGAGGACCGCAATGTCCCTAAACTACGATGGAACCCGTATGTTCTAAAACTACGAAGAGGACCGCAATGTCCCTAAACTACGATGGAACCCGTATGTTCTAAAACTACGAAGAGGACCGTAATGTCCTTAAACTTCCGAAGAGGACCACAATGTCCTTAAACTTCCGAAGAGGACCGAAACGTCCTTAAACTATGAAGAGGACCGAAACATCCTTAAACTATGAAGGGGACCGAAACGTCTAAGATAAAGAGAAGTTGGAAAGTAGGTGTTGAGGGGGAGTGTTGAATATTCAACACCAACTTAGTCAAGAGTTCACACCTATCTAGACTAACCTAGAAATATCTAGGATGTCTAGAGTCAATATTAGACAATTAACATGTGTAAAATGAGTGTTGTAGGGTTACACAAATCAAACAAGAATACTAGATTGTCTAGTAGTTGGTTTGGTAAGCCTCCATAGGCATAGTTGTTAGCCTCCAAAGGCATAGTTGTTAGCCTCCATAGGCATAGTTGTTAGCCTCCATAGGCATAGTTGTTAGCCTCCATAGGCATAGTTCTCTTCTTCTTTTGTAGCCTATAAATAGGCATGTTGTATTCATTTGTAAGTAAGTAAGAAAGAAAGAATCAAACAATCAAAAATATCAAATAGATTGTATTCCACCAAGATTAATATCAATGTAGTCTTTTACGCTTCGCGTTTATGTTCTCTCTCTCTTGTTCGATCTTTAAGATGGTATCGAGCGAGGTTAGAAGAAGAGAGAGGAGAGGAAGAGAGTTAGAGAAACTCTGGAAAATTTATGGTTGTTAGTGTTTAAGTTCTCGTTGTGGTGTTGAGTACGTGAAATCGTTACAAGGTGCGAGTGTTGCTGCGGCTATGTGTGTTGGATTTCTCCACCCAAGTAAGTGCACGCGTGGAACTAGGTTTTTTAGATACACAAAAATGTGGTATCAAAAAACATGATATGAGGACGGTATGAAAGTTGCCGTGAAAGAAAAAAAAAAAAAGGTTAACAACGAAGAAAGTAGGAAGCTGTGGCTTGGAAGGGACGAGTTGATGAGCTGTGAAAAGATCCATGGAAGCAACCCAGTAATGGGCATGAGGAGCCGTGTCTCGCAGTCCCCAAATATGGAATCGCATGAGTGCACTGTGATACGTGACAGTATACCTCAATGGAATACCCATGACTGAAAGTTCAGATCAGTCCTTTGAGCACAAGAGGTTGTACTACCTCAAAAGCCGGCACCTTCCCACTTAAAGTTGGAGGCTCGCCTCCAACTCTCGACTCCGTCCTTTGATGATTCGCCCGTATGGCAGGTGTCGAGCTCATCCCGGGGCATGATTGAAAGCAGGACGTTCTCTTTGGTACTGTCTCTGAAAGACAACCTGTCTATAACATGCCCAAATAGCTCAATGACCTGGCAGGAAACATGGACAAAATCCGTGTGCAGCACTGCAACACAACCCCAGAAAAGTTGGGGGTAAAGTATCACTTTCTCTGGCTCCATGATCTCCACCATTACTTGCAACTCGAGTAGATGAGAAGGCCGAGAAGATACAATGAATATCGAGTGGTTGCTGCTCGAGAAAACAAATCACTAAGTTGTGGATGATGATCATCATCGGTGGAAATGATGCTGCGGTTCATATTGCAATTAATGTGGCGGAGCTTCGGATAAAGATGATGGTCATGATGCTCGACTGGCTGTTATGAGAGACAGTGGAGCCGAACTGTGGCTGAGCTTTGGATAAATCATGGCTCGGTGATGGTGTTGCTGTTCGGGACTATTGGCTGAGATGAATGGTGAACTTCTGCTCGGTTTTTTGGCTTGCTGTTGATGACGATAATGGAGATACATGAGCCGGTAGTTGCTGATGGAAGAAGGAAGTGATGTTCGGTAATGAGCTCGAGCAAGGTACTGCTGCTTTAGAGCTCCAGAAGGAAGAATAATAACGATGGTGTTGTTGAGAGAATGACGAGCTCGAGAATGGATGTCGAGATAATAACAGCAGCAGCAGAGAAGAGATGAAAGATTGCTGCCATTGAACTGAAGATGCTTTGGTTCGATGAGTATGGAGTATTGTTTGCTACCTGAACATGGTTTGGTAGTTTTTACTGTGATGAGTTTAATGAGGACGAGATTGGTTTCATGGCAGTTGATGAACTCGAGTTTGCCAACGAAGCCGATAAAGGGACTGATAAGAGCTCGGGCAGAGAACGTGATGGCATGCTAGAACTCGTGAGAACTCTGAAATGAAGGAAATGATGATGAGTTTCTTCCATGATTGATGTTTGCTAAAGAAAGTGAAGGTGGCAGTGGAGACAGGGTGCTGCTCAAGAAAGCAAGAAAAAAAAAAAACAAAAAACAAAAAAAGCATGATTCCCATGGGAACTTTCTTCGCATGTGATGGAAGAGCTCTAGAAGAAAAAAAAAAAGCAAGGATGATGTTCACGGTGATGATGGTCATGACAGGAGAGCAAGTTGAAGCTGATTTGAAGATGGGCTGAAAGCCTCAAACAAAATAGAGAAGATGCAGACAATATGTTTGTTTAAATGCAAGGATGATCAGGGAAACATAAGTGTGACAATAATTTCACAGCGTTGCAAATCTGTTACGAATTCAGAAATGTGGAACATCTGGATAGCGTGGCAAAATTGTAACAGCAATATAGCAAGAAGAAGAATAGTTAGAGCTTGTGGCAGAAGCTTGACGAAATGAAAGATTCTGAGAGAATCTTAAAAAAAAAAATCAAAGAAGTGTGAAGGTTTTCGCAACAAAAGCATGACCGGAACAAAAGAAGAAGATAAGAAGAAACAACAAAAAGATTGTGAAGAAATGGAAGCAATCACCAAGTGGTGATGAGATAGAGAACAACAAAAGTGGGTGAAAATCCTATGAGTTGTCCAAAGAGTACAAGAAGTATTTTACTGAAACGAAAAGGACCGCAATGTCCCTAAACTACGATGGAACCCGTATGTTCTAAAACTACGAAGAGGACCGCAATGTCCCTAAACTACGATGGAACCCGTATGTTCTAAAACTACGAAGAGGACCGCAATGTCCCTAAACTACGATGGAACCCGTATGTTCTAAAACTACGAAGAGGACCGTAATGTCCTTAAACTTCCGAAGAGGACCATAATGTCCTTAAACTTCCGAAGAGGACCGAAACGTCCTTAAACTATGAAGAGGACCGAAACATCCTTAAACTATGAAGGGGACCGAAACGTCTAAGATAAAGAGAAGTTGGAAAGTAGGTGTTGAGGGGGAGTGTTGATTATTCAACACCAACTTAGTCAAGAGTTCACACCTATTTAGACTAACCTAGAAATATCTAGGATGTCTAGAGTCAATATTAGACAATTAACATGTGTAAAATGAGTGTTCTAGGGTTAGAAAAATCAAACAAGAATACTAGATTGTCTAGTAGTTGGTTTGGTAAGCCTCCATAGGCATAGTTGTTAGCCTCCATAGGCATAGTTGTTAGCCTCCATAGGCATAGTTCTCTTCTTCTTTTGTAGCCTATAAATAGGCATGTTGTATTCATTTGTAAGAAAGAAAGAAAGAAAGAATCAAACAATCAAAAATATCAAATAGATTGTATTCCACCAAGATTAATATCAATGTAGTCTTTTACGCTTCCGCGTTTATGTTCTCCTCTCTCTTGTTCGATCTTTAAGAGATACTGCTATGGTAGCTCTATAGAGCAACAATCAACATATACCATGTTATTGTTACAGAACCTATAGCTTGGAAGAGTCATGTGATTGTTACACTGAAGTCGTCAGTGACGGGGCATCATCTTCTTCTGGGAGAAAGAAGAACAGTAGAAGTGAGGATCCAGTGGTTAAGTTGATCTCTCAAATGATCCAGTCAATTTCCAGTTGGATTCAGTCATCCTGTGGAATGTAGAAGGAATCACAAAAGCATCAAAAAGAAAACTTAACATTCCAGAAGATGACCAGTTGGATATTTTACAGGCCCCTCTCTAGAAGGCAGGTGTCAGTGAAGGTCCAGGGCACTATATCCAGATTCTAGAGGCCGTAACTCCACCAGAAGATGCTGGTCCTAAGATTGATGAGTCATTAAGATCATGGATCTCCAGAAAGGAAGCAAGGAAGATAGTAAAATCCCAGTTCCCAGATGAAGACTTTGCTGGAGTCCTTAAACATTTCTGAATTGAAACTGAAGTTTTTGGAGTCACTGAGACAACAACTTCTGCAGGATAAGCGCAACTGTGGTGGCGTAGGATTTAAAAAAAAAAAAAAAAAAAAAACTGTTGTATATTTATCAAATACGGAAGTAAATTAACCAATCATGAATTTATTAAGCACTGTTTGTTAATGAAAGAGAGGAAGACAAAGTGGAGAAAATAGGACTGTTCGACTTCTTCATTTCTCATTCCTTTTCTCTTCATTCTTTACAACATGTGAACTTGGCTATTTATAGCCCATCAAAATTCCCAACTAGTGATACAATGAAGGACACGTATGGGGACAAGTGTTTACATCAGTTTAAAAGCTTAAGAGTAAAGATAGATAAGCTTGTTGATGCTTATCTGTTAACAGGTCGGTTAGAAGTCACTCGAATATACTCGAGTAATTTTGAGAAGAGACAAAATGGTGGGACACCTCCTATAACACGTGTTCATACAATACTCCCTCTTGGACCACCATTTTAAGATATACTGCCTTGTTAAAGGTTTGTCGGTAAAACCCGATGGGACAAAATCCGAGCAAATCCATTGTCTCGTTAAAACCTTCCCAGAAACATCTGAATGGGATAAAAAATGGTTGGAGGAAAATCAAACTCTTGGAGCTTTAAAGTGGTGATGGTCGTCTCGAATTTTCTCCCGTTGCAGAAATCGTGTCAGGAAAAACACTTGGGACAAAAACCTGAGCGCCACATCTCAAGAACCTCTATGGATATGCATCTCGTTAGATGGTGATCACCGTTCTAAGATTGTTATCTCATTAAAAACCTCGTCAGGAAAATCCAGAGGGACAAAACCTGATCGTAGGAAAAACATGAGTTCTCAGAACTATGATAAATCCGAAGATGTTGCCTCGTTAAAACCGTGCCCGGAAAAACCCAAAGGGATAAAAACCAGGACAAAGGATAAAGAGTACAACATGTCGAACTGCGGATAGCAGTGGACTCGCATGCCTCATTAAAACCTTGACAAGGAAAAACCCAGTGGGACAAAACCTTGACTAAGGAAAAAGAGTACACGACGTAATGTCTAATATGCTCATATCCATAGTCTTCCATGGATTTACTCCCCCCTGATGAGAAGCCTTCTTGGTTGATCATTATTCCCGGTAGTACTGCTTAGAGTTCCGAACCACCCTTTAAAGTCTTTAGCAGCTCCAGCTTTCTTTAGTTGAGAAAATCAGTCTGATTTTCCTCTGTGCAATTTCTTAATGATCTCATCTGGTTATGCCGGCCTTTATATATTCCCCACTATCTTTGTCTGAACAATCATAATCGATCGGATGATGAACAAATATCCTCTAATATCAGACTATTAGCTAGGAAAATGTCTAGCTGCTTCATCAAGCCTGCCAAAAATCAAAACTTCAACATTCTAATTAGCTTTTCTCTGTGGGAGACATCCAGCGATCCTTTATGCAAAAGATCAAGCTTAACGATACCACGAATATAAGGGAAGACTTTCTTCGGACCAATGCCTCGATATTGGTGCTCGGCATATCCAGACTTACATGTTTACTACAAACCCAGTAGTAGGTATCTATAGGATATTTCAACTAATATACCATTTATACATCTTTATGTAATACAAACCACAGAGTGATACATCTCTATTGTTGAGATGCAAATCGATCAATCTTGTAAGAGGTCGAATGACTGAAACCATGTCAGCTTGTCCATTTAAACATCTCTAAACCTTTAAGGTTGAAAAAATTAAATGACTTCAAGCTACAATGCTCAACTAACATATTGAGACCTTGTTTTACCGAAATTTTCATCTCGAACTTCTGATTTAATCATTTTTGTGCTTTGGAGAACTCTTCAGAAGTTCCAATAAGGTAGATGTTGCATAAATCCAATCTAGTAAATGCACAATTTATGAGCACATAAGATGGTTCACATATCCCTGTATAATATAATCATTCACCCAAAGGATTGACCACTTTCATCCTTATTGAGCGGATGGATATGACGTGGTAATTTCTACTGATAGGTGAAAAACCTTTAGGAATTTGTTTGTGATTATCTGTATCATGTTTTCACACAGATTCACAATAACCACATCCTCTAGATGCACGTCGATTTCTTAAAATACTTCCATACAAATACCAAATAGGTAGTTGCATCCATAATAGGGAATATGTTACAAAGAAATCCATCTCAGGTTCCTGTAAAAGACTTTATGCTATTAGTTGACTTTATTTTTCTTACTATGCACATACACCCACCTGTAGCCACTAGGGGTTACATTATCGGGTGTCAGAACTGCAAACACCTATCTGTGGCTAAGAGTAACTCACATTATCGGGTGTTTTGGTTACAGTATCAAAACCATGCATTTTATTATTCTTCCTGAATCTCTCCTTTCCCGTTTAACCAATCATTCCTTTGATGACAATCTTATAGAGAGTGGTTCAACACCAACATCATCTATGGCAGTATCAGTGGATACTTTGACTATATCATCAACAATCATTGGATTACGATCACAAATTTCTCTATTTCATGCATGCCTTAAGGAAATCTTCTCATTTTGAGGTTCCACGGACTTTGCAGAGATATTCTCTTATTAAGAGAACTATATTCAGAGAAATTAGATCTTCCAATAATAGTCTCTTTGAGAGCACTATCTTTCAATGATTGTGACTGGCTCTTCCTTTCAGGAGGTGCAGAATATTTTAAATCAACTAGTTATCCATGCTCAAGGTGTGTTTTAAGTGACACACTAGCTACTACACTCACAACTTCTCATGAAGAAACTTGATTTGCAATTCCTGAAGATATTAAATCTTCTTCATGTCTTTCATTATTGAAAAAATCCAGATGAGATACATCCTGGTTCTTCTTTGTCCAAACTAGGATACTTCACGCCGTTTTTCAGGCGACAGCCTTTCCTCCCCCAAACGATGGGAAGACTTTCTCATCAAATTTGCAAATCTTGTAGTAGAATAATAACAAAAGTGGAATATAGCATGTCTCAAACAGAAAACATGACAATGGTTTCATAAGTAATAAGTTCAAAATGCACAAGAACATCAAACCATCAATGCAAAAATCATTACTAGGATGATACAACATCAATGATTGACAAACAAGAGTTTCTTTTAAAATATATATGAGTATAGATACACAGTTACCATCCAGGTGTTATGACGAGTCATGCATGACTACCATACCATACTCCCATGAACCTGGTTAGTGTCCATGGAAACGCGTTGTCAAGGTTATCGCTATATAACAAGCGACCTTAATTCTCTCATTATGCTCTCTTATAAGCATCAAATTTTGAAATAAAGTTCATGGATGCTAGGACTGAGATCCTGAAAGCAAACACAAGTGATAGAAAAACTCAATATGGACTGAGATCCATATGTTCCAATCATATGAACTTTGTCGATAATTCCTTTGCAAAGGGTGGGATAACTATCCACATCGATTTTAGTAGCTACTCTAATTATTATCGACAACCAAGTTATTAATCAGTTAATAAATGATCTTACATCATTATCCATAGTATGAGGGTACCATAATCCATTGGTACCCAGTTTTAACATGCATATATTCCTTGCCATGAGACATCAATGCAACGTTTATAGATGTGATCCTCGTCAGGAGATATATCAACTCATCACTGAAAGAGAATATGGACGTTATCTGATTAGATTGGCATACCTCGTACAAGAGGTTTTCGTCTATGCATGTAAGCATATTTTCAGACGAAACAATCGTTGTGATTCCATGGCATGCCTTGCAAGGATTTTAATTTATGCCGAATCAAGCAAGCGTACTCTTGCTAAATCTAGCAATAGAGTAATCTCCAACACCTCATGCATTTATCAGTATGATAGTTTAGATGAGACACAGTTGGAATTAACCAATATCGTCGACGATTCTCCCCCTGATTCTTAGGGGGGAATGTCTCATCAACAGAACATCCAGTTCCGCATTAATCTACCTATCAAGGGAGCAACTTGGTTCAGAAAATAATAAAATGCATCCCAGGAGAGGTGACTGATCATGTTTCATCTCTCGTTTACTGTCCAGCTGGAACAAATTAAATAATTTACATTTCCATGTAAAATTAACATTAAACAAACTCTATGACCATAGGCACTATCTCAATATCAGTTTCAGTCCTGACAAGAAGATCGATAGATATTTAAAACAATGAACAGCACTCCAGGTACGCGTACTGTGTATTTTATGTCACAACGATAGCAGAGCTCTTCCAGGCTCAAAGACGGCTTATGCAAACCAATCATTATGCTACCGTCCCTTATTTCTCCACTTCTGGTGGTACGGTGCTCATCAGGTTCTTAAACCTGAGAACTATTATGGTTCCCATATTCAAAAATATGCCTACCACAATTGCATTTTCCTTCTTTACCAAAGATTTTAAACTTATTTGCATAGGTACTGTTGCAAATTTAATTTACTAAATTCAAGAATTTAGGTAATAGCTCAGGCGATGAGAAGACATGATATTAACTTTAAATATCATTTACAAAAATGCAACACTCATTATCGCTCGACGTTTGTATATCTACGATGCGCAGTTAACATTTGCAGCAATCGGTGTTGTTGACACAATATATACAAAGTGCAAATTAAGCACTAGCTCTTTTCAGCTCGTCGATGCATATAATGCACGCCATAAAACTATAAGGAACACATAAGGGTGCAAAATATGCAGCTCTCCTTATTGCTCACCACTATATTATATACGGTGCATATATCTTCTCCAAAATCAAGCCGAACTAATTTTTCACGAATATCAATGGTGAAACGGTTCTATCATAGTACCGATAAATCTCCAATTTCGTCCATTGGGCTCGATGAAATATTCATATAGTACCGATAAACGGTTCTATATGAATACATTCTTTATTTCTTAAAAGAAATTGTCTCAATATCAATTGCAACTCATTTTAAAGACCGCAGATAGAGACTGGTTAACCGTGTTAGCCCAGTGTCCATTTTTCATCGCATTCCGACCTCAAGCGGAACAACTTTAAATTCTGGAGATTACTATAGGAAAGGAATACTAAAATATTTCTATCCGCAAGGACGCAATAATTCCTTGCTCTGTCGATATTAAAACCGTTAACACCAAAAATCATTGGTGTACCAACAAAGGTAATTTTATTCTCAACGCTGTCCAAAAGGACGCGGAAAAACCTTCCGATGGTTGGCTAAGGAGGAAAATAATAAAACTCTGCAAAACTCAAATATTTGGCTCAATTAGAAAATCGAATAGCATCACAAATATGAGTCCTTGGTAATAGGTACCCGTTTTGGATATCTCTTCATATACCATATAATTTCCTGTGCTCCAATTAGCACATACAAATACGGTAACATGCCTAACTCCCTCTTTAAAAATTCATAATCAAAATAGGAAAACAAAGTTAGACATAATAAAAATTTTATGCATAAAACTACTTAGAAATAGTTAAATTAAATATGCAAGAGTTGAAGAGAATTATCCTTTTTATTTTTTATCGTCATCCCCTACTCCGATTACAGCAGAACAATTCGTGTTGGTAACGTGTTGTATATTTATCAACTACGAAAGTAAATTAACCAATCATGAATTTATTAAGCACTGTTTGTTAATGAAAGAGAGGAAGACAAAGTGGAGAAAATAAGATTGTTCGACTTCTTCATTTCTCATTCCTTTTCTCTTCATTCTTTACATCATGCGACTTTGGATATTTATAGCCCATCCAAATTCCCAACTAGTGATACAATGAAGGACACGTATGGGGACAAGTGTTTACATTAGTTTAAAAGCTTAAGAGTAAAGATAGATAAGCTTGTTGATGCTTATCTGTTAACATGCCGGTCAGAAGTCACTCGAATATACTAGAGTAATTTTGAGAAGAGACAAAATGGTGGGACACCTCCTATAACACGTGTTCATACAATACTCCCTCTTGGACCACCATTTTAGGATATACTGCCTTGTTCAAGGTTTGCCGGTAAAACCCGATGAGATCCGACTGGGATAAAAACTGGAAGGAGGAAAATAAAACTTTTGGAGATTTAAAGTGGTGATGGTCGTCACGAATTTTCTCCCGCCGCAGAAATCGTGTCAGGAAAACCATTTGGGACAAAACCTGAGTGCCCGCACCAGGAAAAACACTTGGGACAAAAACTTGAGCGCCACATCTCAAGAACCTCTATGGATATGCATCTCGTTAGATGGTGATCACCGTTCTAAGATTGTTATCTCATTAAAAACCTCGTCAGGAAAATCCAGAGGGACAAAACCTGATCGTAGGAAAAACATGAGTTCTCATAACAATGATAAATCCGCATATGTTGCCTTGTTAAAACCGTGCCCGGAAAACCCAGAGGGATAAAAACCAGGACGAAGGAAAAAGAGTACAACATGTCGAACTGCGGATAGCAGTTGACTCGCATGCCTCATTAAAACCTTGACAAGGAAAAACCCAGTGGGACAAAACCTTGACTAAGGAAAAAGAGTACACGACGTAATGTCCAATATGCTCATATCCATAGTCTTCCATGGATTTACTCCCCCTGATGAGAAGCCTTCTCGGTTGATCATTATTCCCGGTAGTACTGCTTAGAGTTCCGAACCACCATTTAAAGTCTTCAGCAGCTCCAACTTTCTTTAGTTGAGAAAATCAGTCTGATTTTCCTCTGTGCAATTTCTTAATGATCATCCGGTTATGCCAGCCTTTATATATTATCCACTAGCTTTGTTTGAACAATCATAATCGATCGGATGATGAACAAATATCCTCTAATATCAGACTATTAGCTAGGAAAATGTCCAGCTGCTTCATCAAACCTGCCAAAAATCAAAACTTCAACAGTCTAATTAGCTTTTCCCGGTCATACCCCAGGTGATTACTTCAGATCGGTTTCCCTAATAAATGTCATACCAATACTGATGAGTGCTTTGTTCTTACACATTTACCGCCCAAAATACACATTGTTGGTTCTTAATTTTATATTATTTTTGATATTTATTGTATTTTGTAGGTACACGAATAAAAATCAGATCTTGCAAAGAAAATGGCTAAAAATGGAAATTGCATATAAAAAATGGCCTTGGAAGTAAACAAGCTTAGTGGACCTGCAAACATGGACCGGAGCTGGAGTAATCGGGTGATCGAATGAAGAGATGCTAACAAAGTAATTATACTTCCAAGGATATTGTCTTGATCTAATAGCTTGCATGGTGGAGAGATGGCGAGATAAAAAAAAAGAAGGAAAGTGTCAAGCATGAGCCGGTACAGTCCGGGTTTTTGTTGAACCCGGTACCTGTACTCGGAGTTGACCGGTTCTTAATTTACCGTACTTGTACCTGTACCGGTAGATCGGTCCGGTTCCACTCCGGGACCGGGTTTTTACCTGTAAAATCCATCTGAATCTGAAAAAAATACACCCATTCATTCACATACGATTTACATCAAAACCACATCAATCAGACTATAACACCATACAACAATTAGCGCAATTCCTAAGGATTTCAAGCCAATATCAAATAAAACAGACGACCAATTCAAAATAAAAATAACAATAAAGCAATATGATTACATCAACGAGATCAGACGCATAGCTAGTTAGCTAATGGCTTACATCCAAGACATACACCAAAGAAACTATATTTATCCTCAATCGAAATACCACAATCCTTAATTTCTTCATTGTTGTTCAATTTCAAATATGCAAACAAATCCATCTATTTCCCATACTCTAGCCTAGATTCTTTTCCTTTATCCCTGTTTGCTCTTCAATTTGATTTCTCAATCAACCATCTCCATCACTGTAGCACAACAACCTCAACTCATTATCCCTGTATAATCAAAAACCCATATCATAAATAATCTAAAACCATTAATTTCAATAGAATCAACTGATTCAATCTCAAACAAAACCCTAAATTAAACACGCAATCAATAAAAACCTAAAAAATTAATCAAACCCAAAATTAATAAAAACCCAAAGTCAATTTGTAGCTACCCAAATTAATATGATGAATTAACTTAAAATCCATATGAAATTTGACAAAAACAATTTGAAAATTTCAATCTCAAAAGAGAGATTAAGATGAGATATCTATATATGGAAATTAAAAAAGATTAGGATAGATTTACTATCTTTCAGTTCACGAATCTCCATCTTTAAGTGCCGAAAACTTGGTATCTCTTATTATCAAGGGTGGAGAAGAAGAAGGTGGTGGTACTGGTATCTGTGGAGAAGAAGAAGGTGGTGGTACGGTGAAGAACATATAAGAAAAAAAAAAGAGACTCTCACTCTGCGAACAAATATATATAGCCTTACCCTAAAATCAACAGCCCAGATTAAGATCTACAAATATTATCAAGGGTGTAGATTAATCGGTTCTTTGGGTACCGGGTTGGCCGGGAATCACCCCAGAACCAGTACCTGTCCAGGTCTACTCCAGGTATCAGTTTTCAGAACCGATACATGTACCGGTAACTCCGGATCCGGGTCAGTACAACTCCGGTTCTTTCGGTACCGGGTCGGTACATGTAATTTGGATCGGGTCTTGTGCAGCTCTAGTTATAGTTATTAGTGGTGATAAAATCCCATTCGGAAGTTTCCACTGTAAACAAGGAAGGTTAATATATTGATGTTATATGCAGCAGCAGCACTATAATTTGGAAGTTTCATTAAGGGATGGGAATAATGACAAAATGGAATTACTACAAGTTAGAAAAGAACCAAACCATGTGCTCATGTTTCCACTTATGGAAGTAATGTGAATGGTCGGTCATGCAAATGGAAATGAAAAGGAATGTTATCTTCTCTGTTTGGCAAATAATTAATATCTTGACACTTGGAAATCAACAGTTGGGTAAATTTTATAAGTGTGATGTAATATGTCGTCATTCGGAGGAAAGAAGGGATTTGAGCGCTATATATACATACACACAAAACGGACGGAGGGGGAGCCGAGACCAATATAGTTTTAGACTGTTTCTTTTGTTTTCAATTTTGTAATGGAAAGCTAGCTCCCTCTATTGGGGCTAAGGAGGAAGCCAATAAATCGTGTAAGAAATTTTAGTACTCATTGAATAAATATTCTTTTGGAGCTTGAGTGTTTTAATTAATCTCTCTTCATATTTAGCTTTATAATAATTATTTTGGGTAGTTTATCTATCGATCTTTTATAAGCGAAGGAGGTTATAACGTTTTGGTTTATAACATAAGTTGTTATTTATTTTAACTGTAATATTTTCCGAGACATGAGATTGGGTTCGAAACTGTCTTGAGTTATATCACGAATATTTTTTTAGAGAGGAATGATTATATTACACAATTGATTTGGTGGAATCCCAAACCCTAGTCTTTTCTCCCATTGATCATCTTGACAATTTTTCTTTAGTATTTTTCTTAATTAATCTTAAAACCAAATCCTTAACGAGTCCGAGAATCAAACCCTTTTCTTACCACTGTTAAAACTACATCAAATACATAAGTCAAGCCTCATGTGAATAGTTTTTACCAAGAACACAAACAAGTTATGCACGGTTATACTAATCACACATATTGGTCGTTCATTAGATATTCAATGAAGAACAATCCCAATAATGCCTGGCGATTTCCTTTTCGGTTCACAACACATATCATGAGCTTACTTCCTTAGAACACATGTAAACATTGTTCCCTAGGATGAAATCCTCACCTCATACCCATACATAATCACAAGAGCATTCATACGATTATGTCGATGTCTTATATACAAAGTTTAATGGTTAAGCAAGAAACTTCATATTGTATTCCTTAATACTATGTCTATCTAGAGTGTTCATGCTTTTCAATATCCACCACTTGAAAGATACGTTAGGGAATGAAACAGTTCAATTCAAATATCACTAACCTCAAGTGGAAGGATGATGTTGTGGTTGTAGCTCCGTTCTTCTTCACTTCTTCAAGTCTTCGTAATACTTGTAATGTCTCATCCTAATACGTTCAAGCTAACCTATACGAAGTTGACGCTAGTACATTTAAATCAAGCGACTCTTAAATGAGTTTTGGTTCACTAAAATACGACAACCAAACTTGACATACCAACGCTTAGTGGGTTCAACCGAGCAATGCTCTAACAATCTCCCCCTTTGTCAATTTTAGTGACAAAACTCTTACAATCATATGGATAAACAAATTACAATAATTCATTACACATACACTTGATTCCCGAATTCAACAACACATAACCTGCATTAATTCAATCCTTAAAATGCCGATGTTGACATTATAATAACAAAACTCATACTCCCCCTAAAGGTGAGATAGGTAGATTTTCAATCCACGCGTCTTTGTTATCTCAATCATATAATATGTTACTCCCTCTTAGTCTGTGTTTTTCCTCATTCGTTAGATAAATGTTTAAGCACCCTTGTCCTCTTCCTTGGTGACACAAATCAACCACAAAATTGACACCATCATCACTTGTTTACTCCATATATTTCTCCCCCTTTTTGTCACAAAAATGACAAAGAAATGAAAAAATAAAGGACAACACGAAAAGGATCTTACAAATCTCAAAATAGACTTGCAACCTGTTGAGTCAAGCACGAGGGTTTTACATACCATTTTTGATAACCAATATCAAAACCGAAACTACAAGTAATTACGTTTTGATATGTTATCATGGAAATAATTTCCGGAAGAAATTTTCCCAACTAGTTTAGCAAACCAAAAATCAACTAAGCAACTTAGTTCCTTTGCTAAACCAATTGTATAAATACAACCGCTTCATTCGATAAGACCAAAACAAAGATAAAATCCATTTTTCTCACTAGGTTCTAATAATCCATATAACTTAGACCTTTAGATTTTAAACAAGCCAAATACTAGGTTAGTTAACTAGCATTTCCTTGTTTAGGCATTGGGCTAGACTTTAATAACCGAAACCTCCACTTTGATAAGTATAACTAAGATCAGAATTAACTTAGCTTAGCTTATCCAGAATCGAATTGGACTAAACAACTCATCCCATCAACATATTCATTCGTTAAGCCATAAATAATTCATTCAAACCAATAAATCAACTTGCATAATTATTCACCTCAATCGGAAAGCAATTGAAACAACAAATATATCAAAGTTTCACTATTGTACCAAAATTTTGTAAGCATAAACAATTGATACTATACAATAAAGCAAAATAAAAATTGTTTTACTTAACTGGAAGCAATTGAATTAACATAGACATTAAAGCACCGCATTTGCACCAACTTGTGTAAGCCTAAACTATTGATATCACACAATAATGCAAGATAACAAAAGTTTTACTTAACCGGAAACAATTGAATCACACAAACATCCACACACACATAATGTAATAAACACATCAATTGTACCAAAAATTTCTTTTAAGAAAAAGCAATATATATCAAATAAAAATAGGCTTTTCTTAAAATAGGAAAACAATTAACTAACAAGATTGTTACCTCAATATTGTATCCAAATTCTCCCAATATGATTGCATCGTTTTCTTCTTCCGGAAGAATTGATATCGAAATACCAATATGTTGTCATACTTATACAAAAACAAAAGAATAACAACAACCAACCTTTACCAGAGAAAGGTTGAAAATCTGTTTTAACAAATTGCAAGAAAAAGTTGAAAACCGTTGAAACACATATGCTTTTATGCTGAACCAAAACCGATTCAACATATTGTGACTTTTTCACATATTGTTTCTATAGGAACCCCTCATGATCATTTGATAAAGCCTACCAACATGGGCTAGAACTTAATCCTGCTAAATCAAAAAGTCACCCAAACCATAAGGGTTCACAACATATTATGAGATCGAATATCAAGGTAATAAAACTGAAATCAAACATCCCATAAACATACATAGCAAATAAAATAAAACATTAAAGTACCGGCTATGTAAATCAAAAACTACCACAAGAAAAATTATAAATCAAATAATTTTATTCATAGTAGCTTTTATTCAATAGACTTATACAATCAATCAAAGAATCAAAAATTGATGTCTATTTTTCTAGATTAAGTATTACATCATATAACTTAATATCTAGTTGTGCTCTTGTTGTTCACCGATGTTTCTTCAATGTTCAAACTGTTAAAGCATGTCTCAAGAGACTTGTATGCAACCACTTCCTGTTTCTCTAGCTCTTCAACAAGAACCTTGAGTTCGGCAAGAGATTTTTTTGTTCCTTCGATTCGTTCTTTTAACCAATCCTAATGTCGGACTGTCATAACTAGATCAGTTTTCAGTTCTTCAAAACTTTGGATGTATTGATTCATACTATTTGAACGAATCCACTTAACTTTGGTTGGATCTTGTTTGTTATAATCCAACAGACATGACTCATCTTATGATCCAACCTAACTCTGTGATCCAACCTAACTCTCAGAATCATAATCAGACATGATTTTTGATCTTCTTCTTTTCTTCTTCGCAGTATTGATTCCTTTAAAATCTTTAGCCCTTTGAGCCTCCTACTTATTAGTCTTTGAGACACTGTGAGTTATTGGAGGCATGCTTGGTTATATAAAATGATTGATCAGGGTATTAATGAACTGGAAGAAATAGTTTCCCCTTAAAAATGGAAAACTTTAGGACCGAAAAATATCAGTCGAACCCGAAAATATTAAAGAATATATTTTGTTTCCTTTTTTCCGAACTTCTTAGTTTTATTCAAAAATTCCAAATAAAACTTATCATGATGAACATGAAAAATTTCTTGGATTTACAACTATCCATAAATGTCTATAACATTTTATGATAATCAATTACACAATTTACATATGCTCCAAATTTATTATGCCATTCCCATCCATAAATACGAGCACAGATGGAGATGAGAATGAACAATTTTGATACAACTAAGTTGTATCGGAATAAGCTTTTTGAAGCTTATATTTACTATCAGAAACATAGTTCATGTTTCTCTTTGGGAATTTCTTCCCAATATATTTTCTCCCAAGACGATGATGTTTTATAACTCTAGAGATATGATCATGTGGAGAAATTGTACCGATGTGAGAATTCTCAGAGATTGATAGATCTCTCTTAATTGTTTCAATGGGATTTTCATAAGATTTTCTCATTCTAAGGACCTCCTTATGATTCACATCAGTGTGATTATCTGAAACAATTATTAGAACTTCCTCACTGTTTCTTTTGGCAGAGATTCTCTCTTTCCCTTCCTTCTGGAATCGTTCTTCATCAAAACAAGAATTGTTTCAATATGGATGAGGAGGAATCTTCTTCCAGAAGCTATTGTCAACACTTTTCTCTAATTTTGAGTTGATCTTATAGGGTTGTGTCATAATTTGTCTTTCTACCGAGGAATGATGTTTCCGTTTTTTAAGACAAGAAACTTCCTTCAAAAGTTTTACCACCCTATGTTGAAGAAGTATAAGTTTCCTCTCAAGTGACTGAAAAGTGTATTCCTTAAGATAATTATCATGGAATCGGTTCAAAGTTTCCTTTGGACAAGATTTCATTTAATCAGTAGTAGATATAGAAGCTTGTTTCTCATCCTCTTCTGACTTAATATAGTTCGGTAAACTATCATCATCTTGATCTGTTTCAGATATGACTAACACAACGGTATCATTAGTCAGAGTCATTGGATTTGTCTCTTTATCAAGAGAATTAACAAGAACTTCTAATTTGACAGGTAGATTCATATTATCTTCAGCCAGACTATCCAATTGACCGTCTTTATTTATGATATCCTGTTTAAGAATATTTGAATCTATCTTTAAAATCATCAATTTAGAAGACAGATATTTTATAGGCTTTAGGAGTTTTACTAACTCTTTATCAGCATCTTCTTTTTCATCAAAAAAAGACACATATGTTTTCGAAACTCCTGGATCATGAGTCAACAAAGTTGTAACATCTTCAACCTTTGAGTAGTCATACTCTTGCTTAACGTTAACTGAATCAGACATGGATTCAATTCTTATAGTATGGATCACACCAAACACATATTGTTAGATATTTTTGTGCTTGCTTTCTCTGATACCAATTGAAAAGGCGAGGGTACCCAAATATACCTCAAGATATTATTTTTCCTTCCTATAAGTCCTTTCCCCAAAAATGATTGTCTATGGACCAAGTCGAGACAATACAATGAATCGGTTAACACTTTTTGTGATCGTATATGGATATGAGATCGAGACAATACAACAACAAAGTGTGTTTACTTGATACAAGGGTTCGGACTTAACCAAACACAATATGATTCAATATCAAGTAATAGGAATTAACGTTTGTGCAATTTACTTTAATTATAATAAAACAATTATAGTGCAAAAATATAAAGTAAATGACATAGTAATATTTTGTTAACGAGGAAATCCTAAATGCAGAAAAACCCCAGGAGTCCAGAATTGAATACTCTCAGGATTAAGACGCTATACAAAATAATACCAACTTTGTATATTTGGGACAAAGCAACTAAATCGATTGTTCACCTAGTTCCGTGTTCCCACGCCTCCAACCTGTAAACAAGTCACGTACTTGGACCAATTCCTTTGGTTCGTATTCCAAACAGTAAAGGAACAACAAATATTTTTAGTATCAACTCTCTTCAACCAAGTGATATGAGTTGCGCATAGGTTCCCTTGTTTATCTTAACATAAACTCCTTTGCCATCTTATGTTCAATCACCCAAAGAAAATTGTTAAGATTAAGACAATTAATACATTTAATTAAAAGGAAATGTATTGATGCCGATCTTCCTCAACTATTCTATCAAAATACCCAAAGGATAAATCAATTATAGTTGGATCCTATTTTTCCCAAACAAGTATTGATTATAGAAACCAAGTCAGAAATCTTCTATCTCTTCTTCATCTTTGTTGATGGTGGTTTTTAGCCTAGGTTTAAAATCATAAAACCCTAGTCCGACAGTGACATCATAGAACTTGAGTAATAATGTCTCCACTAAGCGCATTTATTGAGCCCTTTTATATGTCTGCGAAAAAATCACCAAGGTACATTTTTTAAATACTAATTAGGGTTTCGACAGGGCAAACCCTAATTCCCACACCACATGTGCCAATGACATGCCATGCCAACCACATCTAATGCGCCAAGGCATGCCAACCATGCTAGCTGCACCACTGTGCCAAAGGAAAACCATGCAAGCCACATCTACCGTTCCAAGGCATGCCGACCATTCTAGCCGCACCATTGTGCCAATGGCAAACCATGCCAGCCACATCTACTGCGACAAGGCATGCCAACTATGATAGCCACACCACTTTATCAAAGGAAAACCATGCCTGCCACATATACCGCTCCAAGGCATGCCGACCATGTTAGCCACACCATTGTGCCAATGGAAAACCATGCTAGCCACATATACCGCGCCAGGGAATGCCAACCATGCTAGCCGCACCACTATTCAATTGAAAAACCATGCCAGCCATATCTACCGCGCCAAGGCATGCCAATCATGCTAGCCGCACTACTGTGCCAATGGCAAACCATGCCAGCCACATCTACCGCGCCAAGGCACTCCAACCATGCTAGCTGCACCGTGTGCCAATGGGATGCCAAACCCTTGGCCACACCGTGCCAAGACAAACCGTCCATGCCAAGACAAACGCACCTTGCCTTGGTCCTAGCCATGCTAGCCGCACCATGTGCCAACAACATTCCAAACCCTTGGCCCCACCATTCCAAGCCGTCCATGCCTAGCCCTTGGCCCCACCGTGCCATGCCAACCTAGCCGCGCCACTATGCTGGCCTTCCCTTTACAGCTTCCAAAACAAAGGCCTACAATAATCAACGACCACTTTTCATCTAAGGTGCAGATCTTAGCCGTTCAAGGTTTGTTAGAGGATTGCTCGGTTGAACCCACCAAGCGTTGGTATGTCAAGTTTGGTTGTTATATTTTAGTGAAGCAAAACTCATTTAAGATTCACTTTATTTAAATGTACTAGAGTCAACTTTGTATAGGTTAGCTTGAAAGTATTAGGATGAGATATTACAAGTATTACGAAGACTTGAAGAAGTGAAGAAGAACGGAGCTACAACCACAACATCATCCTTCCACTTAAGGTTAGTGATATTTGACTTGAACGGTTTCATTCCCTAACGTATCTTTCAAGTCGTGGATATTGAAAAGCATGAACACTCTAGATAGACATAGTATTAAGGAATACAATATGAAGTTTCTTGCTTAACCATTAAACTTTGTATATAAAACATCGACATAATCGTATGAATCTACTGTGATTATGTATGGGTATGAGGTAAGGATTT
The DNA here is from genome assembly GCA_023529315.1 of Papaver bracteatum. NCBI lineage: Eukaryota > Viridiplantae > Streptophyta > Magnoliopsida > Ranunculales > Papaveraceae > Papaver > Papaver bracteatum. Next base: position 119,113 of record JAJJWX010001217.1, read on the forward strand.
CATCCTAGGGAAAAATGTTTACATGTATTCTAAGGAAATAAGTTCATGATATGTGTTGTGAACCGAAAAGGAAATCTCCGGGCGTTATTGGGGCTATTCTTAATTGCATATCTTATGAACGAACAATAGGTGTGAATTAGTATAATCGCTCATGAATTATTTGTGTTCTTGGTATAACTATTCACATGAGGCCTGACTTATGTATTGGTGTGACTTTTATTAGTGAAACCGATCTTAAGTAATCACCTGGGGTATGATCAGGTTGTGTATGTCTGAACTTATTACTGGGAAGAGGGGAGCCGATCCTAGTAAGAGGTGTAGTGCATCACAAGGGGAACCGATCCTTGTATCAGGTGCAACAAGGTTTATGGAAGAAAGGGGAACCGATCCTATGAACATGTGCAACAAGTTTTTGGAAAGGGGGAACCGATCCTATGGACATGTGCAGTGCATACAAGTTAGATACCGAATATATGTAGGGAACCGATCCTAGTACCTAGTCAGCCGTATCTTTGGTAAGCTAGTGTAACTATGCACAATACTCACATGGAGGTAGAACCAAAACTTGTTTTAGTAGAACCATAAACCCATGAGTTGTGATTGAGTGTAACTTGATCAATCACATAGTTCTTGAAAGTCATATGAACCAATTCTAAACTTGTTTGGAAGTGTGGTAAATCGGTTTCAAGTGAGCAAGCATGGTAAAGACTTGCAAGAGTAAGATGTCGACATTCTTTGAACACGGTGCATTAATGCTTATTCTATTTTGTTCAAAGATATTCCTTAACATCTAAGAAGGAAGTAAATCCAAAGATCAAATTAAATAAGTCAAGACTCTTTTTAATTAAGGGTTTTTAATTATATATGGAAAATAAGAATTAGTAATGTACATTTGCTAATTAAAGATTTTCCAAGGAGATTTCGATAACATTTTTGGACAGTGCATTCACAGGAATTATGAAAATCGAATTTGGGTAAATATGGAAAATATCTTGAGAATATTTCCGATTTTGGAAATTCCTTGGTGTCCAAACTTCCTTGTATATAAATACTTTGAGTTTGCATTTCTAGCAAACTAATCCTGCGTAACAATAGACTTCCTATTTTGTCTTTGTTACTGGTGAAGCCACCTATCGGAGAGGAGAGTAATCTAATTAGGTGAAATCTCTTACGGCTGCTCAATTTAAAGTCTTCTTTGGGATTGAGAAGATCTAGCGCGACCCGTTGGTGGGAAACTAGATATTGCGGTTTATCTTTAGTTTTCGTATTGATTTGATTGA
>JAJJWX010001218.1:0-97309 GCA_023529315.1 Papaver bracteatum
TATGGCATCATTTCACAATTATAGACTGAAAAATATCACTCTGAGATGGCCATCGTACTCAAAAAGTCAATTAAATGAGTACCCCGAAAAAAAACCATGACACCGTCTCTCTCCTCTCTCCTCCATGTTAGTGATTAGGTCCCTTAGTTCCATTCCCTTAGATCCTTTAGAAACATTTAGTCTTTCTCTTATGGCTTCAGAGCAACATTTCGTGACAATTGATCGGATTTTTTTTAGGTTTACCTGTAGCAAACCATCCCATTCTCACCTTTAACTCTTTCTGAGTTTCATTCTAATGGTAGATTTACTGGATCTTTCACCTTTTGTCTTGCTAATGATCTCCAAAGATTATTTCATGAAGCTGCTATCAATGGTGATGTAGGAAGAAAGGTATGGAAGCATGCTGACAATCAACATTGGTTTAATGTTACCAAGCAAAAAAAATGAAAATGGATACTATTTGAATATTCATCTCTCTAAACCAAATCCAAAAGCAAATTTTGTATCTTTCTTCATCCCATCTGGTCCGCGTTTTGAGGGATGGTTTGCTATGTCATCTGCTTTAGAATCCATTTTAGCTTTCTCCACCTCCATCTCAAAACCTAAACCGTCAACCATAAACCCTAAACCTTCATCGATACATACAACCTTCACCGATCCAGGGACATCTTATACCCAATCCCTTCAAAACAGGTTCAAACCCCTTAATCCTCCCAGTCTGTCTCCATCACCATTTCTCTGTGATAGATTTGGTGCACCATGTTCTGTTAACATAAAAAAATTCAAAATATGGGCAATTCATTCATCTTGATCATGACAAAATCCATCTAGGCAGATGGGGTGACGCTTTTGTCATATCTTCGCCCCGCAAGGTTGATTCTTGGGCCAATATTGGTAAAATACTAAGTGCTGAGCTTCAAATTATGACTTCCTATGAGTTGTTTCCCATTAATTCAACACAAGCAATCTTTCACGTGGATAATGCATTTTCACGGGATAATTTGGAATTTAAGTTCACAGCAAACAACACCACATACTCGGTTTTCAGATGGCACAGCCAGATTTGGGGTTCACCGGCAAAGCATTGTTATGATTTTCATATTGAAGTTCTTGGCATTCCATTCCAATTTTGGTCACCGGAAATCATTCATGCAGTAGGTAAAATATGCGGTGAGTGGCTCTACATTGATGCTGCGACTCTTAGACTACAAGATCTGAGGGCCATGAGATTGAAAATCAGAAACAAGAATGGAATTAATTCCATCCCTAGAGTTATCAAAAATTTCGCTGGAAAGCAGATGTTCCATGCTCATGTTCAAGTTACAGGAAAGTAAACTCCTATTGACGGAAACGTGCTCATTAATTCTCCTACAATATCAAATACTCCTGATGTTTTGGAAACGTCTAGAGCTAAGAAGAGAAAGTTTCTCCAAAGTACCTGCATCGTGGATGATACATGCAGGTGTGCACCTCAATCAGTGGTTTTTCCAGCTGATTTTTCGGAGAAGTTCTCTTCTTTGAATAACTCTGCCACCGGACATCACAGCACAAATAAAAATAAGAAGAAGTCTAAGAAGAATAGAAGATCTAAATCCCGGCCGGTCAAACAGATTTGGAAACAACTCCAAAAACTTAACTTGGACCCGTATGATTCAGGAAGATGTGATATTTATGAAACATCAGCTAACAGTTCAGATGATGTGGCATCTGACATGGACGTCGATGAGGTAAGTCTTACACTTCAGCCTGATACATCAGCAGCTTTTAAAATTTCGATTGATGCGGACAACCCAGAGGACAGTTTTCAGCTTTTACTGACATTCACCAAAGCTACACCTACAACCCCTCCAACTTCATCAATAAACCCTACAGCTGATACTCCTTTATCTAAACCCCGGCAAGCCATCGTCGAAAACTTCTATCAACACCCATACTAATAGAATATATTTCCCTTATTCTCTGTCAGGATATTATTCCCTGTATTTACTACATTTATTCTATGAAATAATATATATTGGGGATCCTTCTCTGGGATTCCTCATGGAAGTTTATTCACTTCTGAGATGGTATCATCCTAACAACGATCCTCTCTTCTCAAACCCTTTCCTTTTCATCTTCTAACAACCCAATGGCAGGTGATAAGAAAACCCTGCATCCGGCGTTTACCATCCACAACATAAAAACCCTCATACCCATTCTCCTGGATATCAAACAGGATGAATATTCTTCATGGGTTTTCCTCTTTGAACTACATCTTCAAGCTCACGGTCTTCAATTCCTTATCGACGGATCCGCTAGACCAATGGATATCGATGACAATATCGAGAAACAACTCGATGCTCTCTGCCGTCAATGGATGTTCTCTACAATGGCCAAGGATCTCATGCTCACCGTTCTCAAAACGGCAAAACCGCTAAAGAACTTTGGGATCACCTTAAGAAGCTTTTTCAAGATAACAAAGGTAACCGTGCTGCTACCCTTGAAAGTAAGTTTGTGAATCTTAAGTTTGTTGAATGTGCTAGCATAGATGATTACTGTGATAGGCTTAAATCATTGTCCGATCGTCTGTCCGATCTTGACTTTCCCATGAATGAAAACGGCTGGTTATACAACTTGTTAATGGCCTCCGGAGGAATACAATATCGTTGCATCGTTTATACAACAGTCTATGCCCACTTTTGATGCGCTCGCTCTCAATCTGCGTATCGAGGAGATCCGTCGTGTTTCAGCAAACTAGTACGCCTTCACCAACGCCCTTGCTGCCACTGCTTCATCAATGAACGTGGTACTCAACGCAATCAACGCAATGGTAAACGCGGAAAAAGCCCATCGCAATCGACAATACAAAGAGCAACCACATCTGTTGATCGCATTGCTGCCAACACCGTCGTACTTTCACCAGGCATACCGAGCTCGGCCTCCAGCATACCCTCGTCACTGGACTCCCAACTGGGCTGCTCCACCGTGTCCCTATCCCACCTTCCCTACATGGCAGTCATCACCCTCTGCACGTGGACCAGCTCATGGCCGTTTTCGAAGCACCCAGTGCCGTACTCGTCCCTCTGGTCTCAGTCAAGCTCAGGCGTATTTTACTCCCACCACTGAGTATCTACAGCCTCATGACCTTGCTGAAGCTTACAGCTCTATGAGCTTACAGCCGCCTGATGACACATTCTATATGGATACCGGTGCGACATCTCATATCACTGCGGATTCAGGTATGTTACACAATGTTTTCAATACTAGTAATGTACATTCCATCTTAGTCGGCAATGGCAACTCTATCCCAGTTACTGCTAGTGGTACCAAGTCCATCACTCTCCCTTCCCGCACTCTCCACCTTAAAGACACTCTAGTTGTCCCTGACATCATCAAAAACCTTGTTTCCGTTCAGTAAATTCACCACGATAATCATGTGTCTGTTGAGTTTGACCCATTTGGTTTTTCTGTGAAGGATTTGAATTCGAAGACGATTCTCCTTCGATGTAATAGCTCTGGGGAGTTATATCCCATCACCACTTCAGCCGTCTCCCCTCCAAAATCTGCCTCACTTCCTCATATGTCTCTGACGGTGTGCTCACCTGATGTCTGGCACAGCCGCCTTGGTCATCCTGGCAAGGCTATCCTAGATAATTTACGTTCCAATTTTTTTATTCAATGTAATAAGAATCAGTCTACCAAACTTTGTCATTCTTATCAAGTTAGTAAACACGTTCGTCTACCATTTTATGAATCAAATTCCACTACTTTCGCTCCTTTTGATCTCATTCATAGTGATTTATGGACTTGTCCTGTACATGTTGAGACTGGTTTTAGCTACTACCTAATCCTTCTAGATGACTTCACAAATTATCTATGGGTGTACCCTTTAAAGTTAAAATCTCAAGTGTTTACCAAGTTCTTAGAATTTCGTTCTCTCGTCAAAACTCAATTTGAGCGAAATATTAAATGTTTTCAATCTGATATGGGTCGTGAATTTGATAATTCCTCTTTTCATAATTTTGCTAAAACAAATGGCTTAGTTTTCCGTTTCTCTTGCCCTCATACTTCTTCTCAAAATGGGAAAGCGGAACGTATGATTCGTCGTGTTAACGACATCACTCGCACCATTATGTCTCATGCCTCCATACCTTCTAAATATTGGGCTGATTCTCTTCATATGGCTGTCTATCTTCACAACATTCTTCCAACCAAAGTCCTCAACTTCTCTTCCCCTGTGTCCGTTCTTACCAACGTCAACCAACATACGACCACCTTCGAACGTTTGGTTGTCTTTGCTATCCCAATCTTTCCGCTACCTCACCACACAAACTTTCTCCCCGTTCTTTAAGATGCGTCTTCCTTGGTTTTTCTTCTCATCATCGTGGCTATCGATGTCTTGACCTAGCCACTAACAAAATCATTCTATCCCGTCACGTAACGTTTGATGAAAACGTTTTTCCTTTTAGTGAATCTTGCCCCCGTAGTCCTCCCACTACAGATATCTCTTCGCCTCTAATTTCACCTCTTTTCCCGGTTTCCATAGCCTACCCATCATCCACTTCTTCTCCACCTCATTCTCCTGCTGCTCGGCAAACTTACACTCCACCTCATCGTCGTATTCCATCAAACTCTTCCGCTGCATCTATGACCAGAACTCCTATCTCTGTCTCTTCCAACTCTACTGCACCTACTGTCCCTACGTCTACAGCTCCGTCTCCACTGCCTACGGAAGCTCCCAACCATCCACCCATCTCCACAATTCCATCTCTCTCTACTGCCTCATCTTCTCGTCCAGTCACACGATCTTCTCGTGGCATTTTCAAACCCACTCATAAACTGAACCTCAATGTTCAAACACAAAGAACGTATATCAAGTCTACCAAAGTCTCACCTTTATGCCCTTAGGGATCCAAACTGGAATAAAGCCATGCAAGATGAGTACATTGCTATGTTGAAAACAAATACTTGGGAACTAGTACCGAGACCTCTTGGTGCTCATATTATTCGTTCCATGTGGTTATTTCGCCACAAATTTCATGCCGATGGTTCCCTGCAACGATATAAGGCACGACTTGTTGCAAATGGTAAATCCCAGCAGGTTGGAGTTGATTGTTTTGAGACTTTTAGTCCGGTTGTTAAGCCTGCCACTATCCGCACTGTTCTCACCATTGCTACCTCACGCTCTTGGCCCATACACCAGTTAGATGTCAAGAATGCTTTTCTCCATGGGGATTTGACCGAGACAGTCTATATGCATCAACCTCCAGGATTTGTTGACCCAGCTCGACCTGACTATGTTTGTCGCCTCCGTAGATCTCTTTATGGCCTAAAACAGGCGCCTCGGGCATGGTACCAGCGATTTGCGAGTTTTATCACTCGCTGTGGTTTTCGTAGCAGTGTATGTGATCCCTCACTTTTTATATATCGGTCAGGATCGGACACCGCATACTTACTGTTATACGTTGATGATATTGTACTCACTGCTTCCACTGATGATCTTCTGCACCGCTTTATTGACATGATGAAACGTGAATTTGCTATGACTGATCTTGGACCTTTACATCATTTTTTGGGTATCACTGCAACTCGTTCTTCCGCAGGGCTGTTTTTATCTCAGTCATTATACACGAAGGACATTATTGCTCGTGCATCCATGACTGACTGCAATTCGGTATCTACTCCGGTCGACACTCAATCCAAGCTTAGTGCCACGTATGGTCCTTCTGTTGCGGATCCTACCTTGTATAGAAGCTTAGCCGGGGCATTACAGTACCTTACTTTCACTCGACCAGATATATCCTATGCGGTCCAACAGGTTTGTTTGTTCATGCATGACCCGAGAGAGCCTCACATGCATGCTCTCAAGCGCATACTTCGATATTTACAGGGTACTATTGATCACGGACTATTCCTCTCAGTCTCCACTATTTCTGGGCTAACTGCATACTCTGATGCTGATTGGGCGGGCTGTCCAGATTCACGACGTTCAACTTCTGGTTACTGTATCTTTCTTGGAGACAATCTTGTCTCTTGGTCCTCCAAACGTCAAGCTACTGTCTCTCGATCCAGTGCGGAGGCAGAATATAGAGGGGTTGCCAATGCGGTTGCTGAAACAACTTGGCTTCGGAATCTTCTTCTTGAGCTACATATACCATTACGGCAGGCTACTATGGTCTATTGTGATAATGTGAGTGCTGTTTACATGTCTGGAGATCCGGTGCAGCATCAACGCACCAAACATGTGGAGATAGACATTCATTTTGTTCGTGAGCGCGTCCATATTGGTGACATTCGCGTCTTGCATATTCCATCTGAAAATCAATACGCTGATATCTTCACCAAGGGTCTCCCTAAACAATTATTTTTTCGTTTTCGTTCTAGTCTAAGCGTTTGCTCTTCTCCCGCTAAGACTAAGGGGGTGTAATAGAATATATTTCCCTTATTCTCTGTCAGGATATTATTCCCTGTATTTACTACATTTATTCTATGAAATAATATATATTGGGGATCCTTCTCTGGGATTCCTCATGGAAGTTTATTCACTTCTGAGACATACACCTCTATTTACTGTATTACAACCACATCGGTAACCAGTTTAGATAAATTTGCCCAAAAATACCCAACCCTCCAACATAACCCTGGAACAATCTACAAACCAGTTCAGTATCCAAAATTTTCTCAAAGACCCATGTCAGTTAGTTTGACACTTCCCTCAAAAACTAGGCTGCAACCACATCAATACAATGTCCCATCTTGGATCATTAAAGAGGTAGACCGTCTATTTGATTTTAGTGTAAAACTAGGTATAAGTTTTCCTATTCTGCCTAATCATTCAAGGAAATATTTATTCTCAAAAGTTTCAGCTACTGGACCCGTACTCAAACCCATCCCTATTCTGCCAACCAAAACAAACAGGGGAACATTAATTAAATACCCCTAGAATATAAGGTCTTTATAAATACCCTTCCATTTTATTTAAATACCTCTAAGAGGCATATTTTAAGTGGATAATGAAAATGAACTAGTATTATTTTGGATAATGAAAATGAACTAATATGTTCTTGACGCGTGAAAACGTCAACCCAACCTCCTCCGGAGGTTGAATTGACTTAATATAATTTTAGATGTGCCAAAAACTAGACCCTAAAAACCTAAAATAAACCACTTAGGGGTATTTGTAAACTTCTTAAGGGTATTTGTGATGACCCCTGAAATGGAGGGGTATGTATACAATTTCCACAAACAAACACAAATTCATAAGGACTTTGCCGTACATACTACAATTTTGGTGGAGGGAATTGATTCTGTCTCAGTGCATGAAGAAAGACAAGTTTCATTGCCAATTATGGGCCTACAAGACTATTTCATGGGAAACATTAATGATGATGAGTCATGTTGCTCAACAGATACAAAATCGCCACTTTGTCTCTGAGGATTTGAACCCAAAGACTAAAGACGTTTTCAGATGATGTTTGTTCAAGTGTTATCATGGATAACTCACAATCTGTCATACCGGCTAAGTTGAAGAACGAACTGAAAAGATTGGGAATTTTTGTGGAAGTAATCTCTTCACCTTCCGTCAGAACAAAAAGAGCATCTACAATTAAGGGAAAGTTTGGTTTATTATGAGTCTCAAAATTCTTACCTGGAATGTCAGAGGCTTAAACTCTTGTAATATAAGAACTGTGGTGCACAAAATGATTTAACTGATTAGGGCTCCAATTATAATTTTAATAGAAACAAAGATGATGCATTGCTCATCTTGGGACATCAAACAGGTTTGTGGTTACAAGAATGTTAGGTGGACATTACAAAAATCTGTAGGGAGCTCTGGTGGTATGTTAATACTCTGGGATAGAGATTTTGTGGAAGTCAGTGACTCTCTTGAGGGTGATTATACCTTATCAATTCACTGTACAAAAAAATTCGATAACATCCAATGGGTGCTCACTAATGTCTATGGTCCAAATAATCCTATTGAGAGAATTGACTTTTGGATAGAGCTCGATAATATTTGTCGATATTGGAGTAACTTTCCTTGGTGTATTGGTGGTGACTTCAACATAATAACCAAGTGTGATGAGAAAAAGAATTGTAGCAAGATTACAAGAAGTATGCTGAAGTTCAACAAGTTTATTGTTGAACATGATCTCATTGACTTACCTCTAAAGGAACATATTCACATGGTCGAATGGTTAATCGAACCCTGTTATGTGCCGATTAGACAGGTTTCTTATCTCACCTTCCTTCGAACAACACTTTACTTTTTTCTCCCAATTAGCCAATGCCATAACTACCTCTAATCATATTCCCTTCTTGGGGACTTAGTCCTTTTAGGTTTGAAGTCATGTGGTTTTTTGAGAATGGATTCTTACAACTCTTGGAAGATTTGTGGCTTTCTTTTTGTTTTGTAGGTACTCCTAGCACTGTGTTATGGTTGAAGATGAAAGAACTAAAGGATAAGTTAAAAGTTTGGAACAACGAAGTACTTGGCCACCCCAATACAAAGTTGAATGCTATCCTCTCTGAAATTCAAACCCGAAACGGTCTTGCTGAGAATAACATCCTCTCCGACGTTTAATTGCGTGCACAGTTTCAATATAAATCCGACTTTGAGAAGATTTCAAAGATGGAAGAGGTATCGTGCAGAATCAAATCAAATACTAAATGGCTTCAAGAAGGTGACAGAAATACCTCTTTTTTCATTAGCAATGATTCAGCTAGAAGAAGATACAACAGAATCAGGCAACTCTATATTGGTAATGAATTGGGGTCTGATAGAGTTTTACAAGCTCATATAGTGGATTATTATAAAACTCTATTTGCTGAAGAAGAAGTCATAATACCTAACTTGGAAGGCATTGAGTTTTATAGTATTATTTCTATGGAATCTGAAAATTTAGATGCTAATTTTTCTGAAAAAGGAGTTATACATACGATAAGAGATTAGGCAATGACAAGGCTCCGGGTCCAGATGGCTTCCCTATTATTTTCTTTGAGAAGTGTTGGTATTTCATCAAGGATGATGTCATGGGAACTGTTAACGAATTTTGTACCGCATATACCATTAATTCTAAACATAATTCTACGTTCATTACTCTTGTTCCAAAAAAGGACCATATTGAGACTATAAAAGATTGCAGACCTATTTGCCTACTGACTAGTGTCTACAAGATCATTGCCAAGGTATTGGCTACTAGGTTGAAACTTGTTATGGATAAGCTTATATCTCCAGTCCAGTGTGCATATATCGAAGTTAGGCAAATTATTGATGGTACTTTGATCGCTAATGAATTAGTAGATTCGAGACTCAGGTCTGGTAACGCTGGAATTGTGTGAAAAATTGATCTAGAGAAAGCATTTGATAGAGTTAATTGGACCTACCTGGAATTTTTATTAAACCAAATGGGTTTTAGTAGAAGATGGTGCAATTGGTTGAGGTTTTGTTACTTTACTTCATCTTTCTCTGTTCTTATTAATGGGTCCTCTTTTGGTTATTTTACTAGTACAAGTGGTGTTATACAAGGTTGTCCAATCTCTCCTCTTCTGTTTAACATCGCAATGGAGGGTTTCTCGATATACATTGCGATGATAGAGCAGTATCATTGTTAATCATCTACATTATGCATATGATACTATTTTGTTTGTAGATAATAGTAAGGAGGAGTAACATAATTTTTTTTTTCAGCGTGGACAATTCACACATGGCCTATTTCATGGGCAACATTAATGATGATGAGTCATGTTGCTCTACAGATACAAAATCGCCACTTTGTCCACTGGGATTTGAACCCAGCACTAAAGACGTTTCAGATGATGTTTGTTCAAGTGTTATCATGGATAACTCACAATATGTCATACCAGCTAAGTTGAAGAAAGAACTGAAAAGATTGGGAATTTTTGTGGAAGTAATCTCTTCACCTTCCGTCAGAACAAAAAGAGCATCTACAATTAAGGGAAAGTTTGGTTTATTTTGAGTCTCAAAATTCTTACCTGGAATGTCAGAGGCTTAAACTCTTTTAATAGAAGAACTGTGGTGCAGAAAATGATTCAACTGATTAGGGCTCCAATTATAATTTTAATAGAAACAAAAATGATGCATTCCTCATCTTGGGACATCAAACAGGTTTGTGGTTACAAGAATGTTAGGTGGACATTACAAAAATCTGTAGGGAGCTCTGGTGGTATGTTAATACTCTGGGATAGATATTTTGTGGAAGTCAGTGACTCTATTGAGGGTGATTATACCTTATCAATTCACTGTACAAAAAAATTCTATAACTTTCAATGGGTGCTCACTAATGTCTATGGTCCAAATAATCCTATTGAGAGAATTTACTTTTGGATAGAGCTCGATAATATTTGTCGATATTGGAGTAACCTTCCTTGGTGTATTGGTGGTGACTTCAACATAATAACCAAGTGTGATGAGAAAAAGAATTGTAGCAAGATTACAAGAAGTATGCTGAAGTTCAACAAGTTTATTGTTGAACATGATCTCATTGACTTACCTCTAAAGGAACATATTCACATGGTCGAATCGTTAATCGAACCCTATTATGTGCCGATTAGACAGGTTTCTTACCTCACCTTCCTTCGAACAACACTTTACTTTTTTCTCCCAATTAGACAAAGCCATACCTACCTCTGATCATATTCCCTTCTTGGGGACCTAGTCCTTTTAGGTTTGAAGTCATGTGGTTTTTTGAGAATGGATTCTTACAACTCTTGGAAGATTTGTGGCTTTCTTTTTGTTTTGTAGGTACTCCTAGCACTGTGTTATGGTTGAAGATGAAAGCACTAAAGGAGAAGTTAAAAGTTTGGAACAACGAAGTACTTGGCCACACCAATACAAAGTTGAATGCTATCCTCTCTGAAATTCAAACCCTAAAAGGTCTTGCTGAGAATAACATCCTCTCCGACGTTTAATTGCATGCACAGTTGCAATATAAATCCGACTTTTAGAAGATTTCAAAGATGGAAGAGGTATCGTGGAGAATAAATCAAATACTAAATGGCTTCAAGAAGGTGACAGAAATACCTCTTTTTTCATTAGCAATGATTCAGCTAGAAGAAGATACAACAGAATCAGGCAACTCTATATTGGTAATGAATTGGGGTCTGATAGAGTTTTACAAGCTCATATAGTGGATTATTATAAAACTCTCTTTGCTGAAGAAGAAGTCATAAGACCTAACTTGGAAGGCATTGAGTTTTATAGTATTACTTCTATGGAATCTGAAAATTTAGATGCTAATTTTTCTTAAAAAGGAATTATACATACGATAAGAGATTAGGCAATGACAAGGCTCCGGGTCCAGATGGCTTCCCTATTATTTTATTTGTGAAGTGTTGGTATTTCATCAAGGATGATGTCATGGGAACTGTTAACGAATTTTGTACCGCATATACCATTAATTCTAAACATAATTCTACGTTCATTACTCTTGTTCCAAAAAAGGACCATATTGAGACTATAAAAGATTGCAAACCTATTTGCCTACTGACTAGTGTCTACAAGATCATTGCCAAGGTATTGGCTACTAGGTTGAAACTTGTTATGGATAAGATTATATCTCCAGTCCAGTGTGCATATATCGAAGTTAGGCAAATTATTGATGGTACTTTGATCGCTAATGAATTAGTAGATTCGAGACTCAGGTCTGGGAACGATGGAATTGTGTGCAAAATTGATCTAGAGAAAGCATTTGATAGAGTTAATTGGACCTACCTGGAATTTTTATTAAACCAAATGGGTTTTAGTAGAATATGGTGCGATTGGTTGAGGTTTTGTTACTTTACTTCATCTTTCTCTGTTCTTATTAATGGGTCCTCTTTTGGTTATTTTACTAGTACAAGTTGTGTTAGACAAGTTTGTCCAATCTCTCCACTTCTGTTTAACATCGCAATGGAGGGTTTCTCGATATACATTGCGATGATAGAGCAGTATCATTGTTAATCATCTACATTATGCAGATGATGCTATTTTGTTTGTAGATAATAGTAAGGAGGAGTAACATAATTTGTTTTCAACTCTACATTGTTTCGAGTATATTGCTGGTTTGAAGGTTAAAACTTCTAAAACTAAACTTATAGTTGTTGGTGATGTACCGGAATTAACTGTCTGGGATTATGAATTTGGTTGCTCAACGGACTCATTACCTTTTATGACCTGGGGATGCCGCCTGGTGCAAAGTCAGGTTCAAAGAGAATTTGGGATCCGATTCTTGATAAGTTCGATGCTCGTTTATCTATTTGGAGAAGAATACATATTTCCAGGGGAGGTAAGTTGGTGCTTCTGAATGCATTTTATCTTCATTACCTACGTATTACTTCTCTCTGTTCAAGGCGCCTATCTATGTCATTAAAGCTCTTAAGAAAAATATGCGTAATTTTTTGTGGGAATAAAAAGAGGGTGCAAAAACATCTCATTTAGTTAACTGGGATTTGGTTCAATATACAAAAGAGAGAGGTGAGTTGGGTTTATGCAATATACGTTTAATGAATCTAGCAATGCTAGCTAAATGGTGGTGGAGGTTTGGTGTTGAGAAATACAAACTTTCGTAAAGGATAGTAGTAGATAAGTGTGGTGCTGACTAGGGCATATATGTCCGTTGACCGGTCATGGTCACACTTTTGGAAGGATTTCAAATTTTGTCACATTTTTAGAATTTTTTCACTTTTCAGTCACACTTTTGTATAAAGTCCCCTTATTACGGTTATTGGTGATTCCCCACCTATTCTTGATGGATTAACGGACACTAGGAGGTGGTCCATACACTCTTCAGGAGTATTCTTAATTAAAAATCTATACTCGAAGTTGGTTGAGTCTGCGGGAGTGGATAATTTCCCTCCCCTCTTCGTTTGGAAACCGTCGATTCCTCCAAAGATAAACATCTTCATCTGGAGCTTGATTCATGGCCAATTAAACACGAAGGATATGCTTCTGCGCAAAGGAATGGCCGTAGATAACTTCTGTGCGCTATGTGGTTGCAATGATGAGACACAGGATCACCTTTTCCTTCATTGCAGAGTTGCTTTCATGGTTTGTCACTCCTACTTCCAAGTTCGTGTTGTACTTGGGTCACTCCAAGAACTGTTATGTCGCTGGATAATTGATGGCATAATTCAAATTTCACTACCAATGGAAATTACATTAGGAGCTTAATCCCAGCAGCTATCGTCTATAAGATTGATGACGACCTAGGTAATGAGGCTAAAACCTTAATTCTTCTTTGGTCTGCTGCAGCCGGGAAAAGAGTTCATGTGAACTTCTCAAGTTCAGTGATGATGGATTGGGAGAATTTGTTCCTGTAACTGATTTTGTATTTGTGTTTTGACTTCTTTTTCTGCTGTAATTTTCTTTTAGTCTACTTTGGTAGACTTGTGTACATTCTTCCATTCTAATTCAATTTCTCTTTTCCGATCAAAAAAAAAAAAAATCGTAATCAAAATATTTGTGTTCGTGGAGTGCAAGTGTGATTTTACTTTCTTTAATAGGGTTCATAATGTTAAAGAACACATAATATTACTGTGTTGGCTTAACATTGACCATGTACACATCTTGAGTATGAGGATTTGTTAAGGATTCACTCGTTTCAGTTGGATTTCCTGTCAGGAGCCAAAAAATTTCTAAGTTGCTGCTCTTCTATGCTCATTTAATTCCTTTCAACTTAAGGACTTAACGCTGGGAAAAAAGTAAAAAAACATAGCATAATGCACACGGTGTTAATTGTATAAGTGGAGGACTATATGAATAAATAACTGATGTGGAAAGCCAATTGATGGAATCGTAACGGAAAAGAACAATGTATATGCAGTCCACATGGATGGGAAACTCAACATGAACCACACATACATCTTGAGTAGAAATCTTGACCTTTGAGGATTTCAACAATTCCTCAGTTGCGTTAAACGATTAGTCCTGTCAGACTCATGCCTTGCTGGTGTTCTTTACTCCACTACATAATTTCCTTGATGCTCAGGACGTGCATACACAGCCAAAAGAAATTGACCTCAAAAATGTATATTCCAAGTTTTCACCCAGTCACTCGTGATCTACAATCCTTCCTGCAAGACCCTTCAAATCGCTTGTTTACATGGCAGTTGACCCTGCTAATTTTGTAATAATCTGGCTTCATTTATGGCTTCGACACAATATCCTGCAAACAGAACTACTATTTCTTAGAATTCAGCAATTAACTAAATCAAAATTTGCAAGTTACATTTCACGTTCTCAATATTAGAATATCAGTCTCTAATTATGCCAACTTTTTGTTTTGTTAGCTACAATACAAGCTTCTCGTAATCATGGTTACAACTTTATGCTGATACGTCTATTTCATGCTTAGGATACCTAAGATTCAATAACTTGTGAACGTTAGTTGCTCTAGGTATGCAGACTTTGACTCGTATCTTCTTGATGGAAACACTTGTTACTTAATACTAGTAGCGATTTCATAGAAATCTTCAAGAAGAAATTGTGCACACTTTGTTTGATGTTTGACATGATATGATAAACATAGCTCATATTCATAATCGTAGAAAAAATAATATGGAACTCCAAATTCGACGTTTTGGTAGAATGTCTAAGACCTAAAACGGATTTTTAAAGATATGAAATACTAAAAATACCACCAGAAAAGTGACTTGACCATTTGCAAACCATATATATCAATAATATTATAAATGCAAACATGTATGTATCACATGTTACGATCAGAATTTCCCTAACCCATCCGCAATTGTTCAAAAAAAATTGCTCCAAGAACTCTTTCTAAGAAAAATTGATGAAAGATTTTGTGCAGCGTTTTTCATCTACAGAATACATCCAACTTACAATTTACAATCACATCCAGAATTCGCAGATTATGTTCTAAACTTGTTGCCTATGATCCTTCTTTCTCTGAGGAGTATACTCAAAAAATTAATAATCATCTAAGCAGCGTCAACACTCATTTGCTAGAACATAAACAGCAGCAAGTCAAAACTCTTGTTGTTGTGCATCTTATCAATCATCTACCAAATTCAAAAGTTCTATCAGATTCTTAGACAGCCATATGTATCTGAAACTCACCACTAGTGACAAAATTTGATTCTTTTCATTTGTCAAGTTGGTTGTTTTTATTTTTTCTCATTCGTTCAATATATTCTTTATCGAACAAAAGATAATAGTTGGGAATTGAAGACATAAGAAGCGGAGTATCAGATAAGTTGCAACAATATATTGAAACAAACAGAAGATTAAATAGATTACAGCAGTGGATGGGTAGTTCAACATTAAACACAAATCTTGATCTTTGAAGATTTTCAACTCTCCCAAAGATTCCCTTGTTTAAACAGTGTCTCACTTGGATTTTAACATACATGGATCAGTCCTGTCAGAATCAATTCTTTTTGACTTGCTGATGGTCTTCTTTGCTCCACTAATTTCTTTAACCTTTCAGAACATAATGCTGGGACAGCCAAAAACTATATGCAACTCCAAACTAAGCTCACTCGGTCACTTTTAGGCTTCAAATCCTTCCTTTAAATCGCTTGTTTTTATCGCAATAGACCCTGCTAGTTTGGCAATAGTCCGGCTTCGTTTATGAAATTCATCTTTGTTTTCTCCACGCTGCAAACAAAAAATTATTTGTGAAACTCAGCGACCAAACAAAATTGAATCTGCAAACTACATCTCAAGTTCTCAACACATACTCATTAGGACAAGTTATGTTTTCATATAAAAGACATAAATTACCTAAAGTTCTTACATTAATTTTCCTAGCATACATAGGATAACTACTCGCACAGTTTCATGTGGTAGATGTTGAGTTTCCTACAGTTTCTTATCTTTAAATCTAAATAAGCATAGATAGAATCCCTATATCCAAAGTAAGGACGTCTCTTAATCATGCAAAATTCACAACAGATGTTTTTTTCATTTCCTAACTTTGTCCCGAGTCCTGACATGATGCAATTCAGTGAATTGCACTCGCAATAACACCCGCTCAGAGTTCTAATTCAGCCAAAAAAAATCACCTGGCCCAGAGCAAAGCATTAACCTCACGAGAGGTACTAAATACAGATTCCCATATGAAGTAAACTAGCATTTCAGTTACCAAATTAAGTTATCTAAAGTAGCTCAAGATATTTTTCTCCTATTTACTATAGCCCCTTCAATCTGTTCCAAACAATTGTTGAACTAATTAAAAACGTTAAATAGAAGGTGATAATGTATGTAAGTCAGGCCTAAAGTTAACATTTTGCTTACTAACCAACCAAGTGGTTCTAAATTCAGCCACAACACATTCAAAGACTATCATAATCACAAGTCACTACACGATTGTTGAGACAAACACAATATGACAAAAAACTATGGTGTACCCCTAAGAGCTGGCACTATGGGAGGGGTTATCCCTTCCCTATCCCTCCATTTCCCTCAAAATCTCAAAAAAAGCAACCACTATGGTCTCTCATATCCCTACACGAGTAGGGATACACACCACCATCCCTACAAGGCTGAACAGAAATTACGCGGGTACTCAGTACCCGTATTTTTTTGCACTTTACGCGTACTGAGTACCCGTATTTAGTTTTTATAATTTTACCCTAAAACTTTCCTTTTTCACTCATTTTTTTACTAAAACTCTATTTTTACCTATTAAATCTTATTTTTACCTATTACATATAGTTTTTTACTCTAATATATATTTTTTTACCGAAACAAATATATTTTTATTGAAATTTTTTTTTTTTTAAAAAATACGGGTACTGAGTACCCGTTTGACACTATTCATACAGGTACTCAGTACGCGTGTTGTGTAGGAAACGGAAAGGGAAGGGATGAGGACAACCATAGTGAAACTCCCTTCCTTCTGCTATCCCTTCCCTACATATGAGGGATAGGGAAGGGATGAGGCCAACCATAGTGCTAGCTCTGAGTTCAATTGTGAGGCAAAGAAAACCACCAGGTATCAAAATCTTGAATTCATTGTTTTGAAAAAGTTGAAGAAAATTATATACACCAATCACACAAGCTATTAAACAAACTTATCAGAATTCAACAAAAAGACATGCTTACCCATATACTGTATATGATCTTGATATTCCCTGGCTACTTAAACTGTTTTATACATGGGCACAGTTAAAAGTTATAACTGCAAGGCTATTAAAATTTGGTTGCCCTCGTGTTGTTCTGGCAACATGTCAAGCATTTCTACTATTTTATATACTCCGACTGGTTCTTGTAAATTGACGTAACTGCAACTGTTCTTTATTACTCCTTTTAATGGTTTTCGTACCCGGGATTTTGCAAATTCCCCTTAATTAAAAGTATATACATTCTTAAATTTGTTTCTGTTTCTTCATTCAGTTTGTACAACATGTTTTTGATAGATATTGCAATATCCTTTTTGTGGGTGTTTGAGTATTACGTGTTGATAAATATCTAAAATCATCCTTCAAAAAAACAAATCAAGAATGTACCAGGAGGCTATTTATGCGGTAGTCAATGTTGTTTAGGGGCAAAGTTGATATGATCCATGAACCAAGCTTATATTTCTGAGTTATGTGGAGAAACATAAAAGAGAAATCTAGTCGCGTGGGGCATAAAATCATTCAAGAAAATCTTGGAAATGATGAAGAGGTACGGTGGTCGACAAACAATTAAACTCAAGGCTGTGGTTTGTGGAACATCAGGTTTATCCACCAGATAAATCAAGGATATACAATATCTCATAAATGAAAATTATGAGATCCGAAGAAAAGGTAATATACACATTTAGCTCTATCTCAGGTGAAAAACGTAAAAAGAAAATTAAAATAGGCTCCAACACAAATGTTCACCATACACGACATGAGAAACAAGAAACAAAGGTTAACACATTTTTTCTTTTCCGCCTTTCTCACTCGTTACACAGCTAGAAAAATTTCAAGCTAGATTTTACACTTTACCTCCGACTAATCTTTTTCTTATACGGGGGAATCAAACGCAGATGAAAAAAAAAAAGTACAACTAATTTGTTTCGCAGCGTTTCCTGACTTAACTGATATTCTTAAACAAGTCTACATAAATAGAGTACTGTTTAGATTGCAACTCTACTAATAAATACATGGTGATTTTTTAAAACAGCATCAAAGACTTCACTATCAAGGTCATCTAAGTATCTGAGTTTTCTAGTCACATCTTTCTCGTTGTACCAGTCAATACCCACCCTGCAGGCCAACAACTAGTGTGAGTGGTGAGTTCCAAAACAAGAAGGGGAAAAAAACACAAACCCAAACCCAAGCGTAATGAATAGAAAGACTCCCCTCCCTAATACCCACCAGAATCATCATAATTGATATCATATTGTAGCGCCAGAACTCAATGTCTTTCAAGTTCTTGATAACAGCTTTAAGCCCACTGTAAACTGTAATAGGCACATTTGTATTCTGTCCCTGCAGGAAAGTCGACCATAACATCATTAGAGGAAAAAAGATTAGTACCAGTTGTAGCAATGTGAACAGATGACTCTTCAAGAAGAATTCATTTGATTTCTGACAATGGGACTTGATCATTCATTAGATGGTGGCTGATTACGCTAGTTACAGATCTCAGCATATGGGTTTCAACCAAGTACCAAGTAATCAAATAAATGAATTAACAAATGATTTTTTAAATGACGGAATCTAATGGGAGAGAATGAAAATACAACTTGTTTTTGTTTACATTTGCTAATGGTTGGATTCCCATCCTTCAGTAACACTTTTCGTGACTTTTCATATGTTCTTAAACAAGCCTAGACAGATAGTAAACTGATTATAAAGGTGCAAATTGATTTCATACATGGCGGGGTTGTTTGTTGCTCAAAATATTGTAACTCTCCGCTTATATGAAAGAAAGAGTTCATAGGACTGGCCTCTGCAATACAGAGAGAGACGAATTAATAAAAATCAGTCATTAAAAAATCAAATTGGATGATTTGGTTCACAATTGGGAGGCAAATATTTTTTTTTTTGGCTCTTCCAGTCTCTTCGATGGTTGAGTTCCTTGTGTACTTTTTCTGTGCCTCCTTGAATCTATTTTAACTTCGATGGGGCATGTAGTTCTGTTTGATTTTCTCTTTTAATTTCTTTGTGTTCGACTGTAATTGTATGCCTCCTCGGCATCTTGTTATCGATATTAACCCCCTTAAAAATATCAGTCCCAATTTTAGACGTTCCGTTGATGTTGGTGCTTGCAGAATGAGGATTTACTGAATTTATTTGCTTCTTCTCAGATGTTCAATCATATTGATGGTTTTTCGCAGGCAGGTTTGATGATATCCACAGATATATAGTATCTCCACATGGGGCTGAGTTAAGAAACATGTTCTTCGCGGACACGAATAGCAGTGTAATGGATGTGCCAGTGGTTAAATCCTATCAAGAATATTGTTCTACAGTTGCATAGTTCTTCCGCATCCGCGTAAGCTAATATCAATGAAGGGAAAATGAGAAAAGAAAATGAACCATGACTTAGTATTGCATGATAATCAACGTCCAGTGGATTGTAAAGAAACGAAATCTCTGGCAGTTTCAATCTAACAGTTCAATTTTAAATAGAAGCGTGTGCATTCTTGTTTTGAGGTCATCCCGTATCGAAGTGGTATGGTTGGGTTTGAATTCTTCCCCCCCGCGTAATTCTTTCCCTCCCTAAATCACGAATTCACGATTCATTTTCATCAGGCTGGCATTAAGAAATATCCAATATCCAAATCAAACCTTTTTCCATCAATCCTTCCAAGGTATATGAGACACGAGACCCATACTTTAGTGGTCAAGGCGGCGTTGCAACTGAAGATAATAGTGGTTGAGGCGGTGGTGCTGCTGATAATAGTAGTTAATGAAGATGCGCCGCTGTTACTATTGTGTTGTGTGGTTTTTGTAAATGGTGAAACCCAACGCCTTCTTATAAGAAACACTAAATGACCCGAGGCAGGATAATCAGCCTACATGTAGTGTCTAGCGGCCAGTTCGAGTATAACCTTTTTTTTGGTTTGAATTTCATGAGATGTTATCTGTCACGGACTTCCCGACTTAAAATCTTTATATTATTGTGTCATGTAATACAGAAAATGCTAGTATTATATTGTGCAGAACCTGTCTAAATACTCGGATACATGAAAATCATCTTACATGTACGATACCACACAATAAAGGTTATTCGGATAATGCAGTTACATTTGCTCGTAACCCAGGGAGGATACGTAATACGTTACAGCCTTGACAGAGAAACAAAACTTATAGACATAATTTTTGAGAGGAAATTTAAAGAAATTAGACACTGGGACCAGGAGGAAACATAAGCGAATACAATAACGCAGAAATCGTAAAATCATATGCTGGACAACAATGCTCTCCTGTAAGAGTGACATAGATTTGCAACTACAACATAATACAATGACGCAGAAATCGAAAACATTACAGCCCCTTCTAGATGCAGGACAATGCTAGGCTGCAAGAGCGACATAGATTTGTTCGCATAACCTTGACTAAAATATTAGAACTCGTAATCCCTACATACTCGGAAGCACTGAAATCTTTAAGAAAACAATTCTCAATGGAAACGTTAAATGCAGCAGAGTTGACATGCTGACCAATAGTATTTGTAATACATGTCTGTAAATCAGAAGATTAAACTCATTTTAGAAGTTGAAACATAAGGCTAGAAAGAGAGAAACGAAGCATTAAGTTCTTTCAGTAGAGCTTCACCTGTGTCTTCGAACAACGAGAATAAGCTTTTGTACGGATGGAGAGCCATCATGGGTTGTTGATAATCCGCTCTTTCCCATTTATGGGTGCCAAAGAAGAGAACTGGTCAAATTGTAAAACATTAATATCACTAATAAATGTGTGAATTAAGAGCTTTGATATCCAAAAATAAAGAATGAAAAACACGAGCATTGATGAATTACATGTCCAATATAGACAGCAAAAAACACTCACATATAATAACATGGATTCAGAACCATAGCTGTGTTATTTAGAAAACTGTAGTTCTCACCGACTAACGTTTATCTGCAGAAGAGTTTATGGTTGAAGGTTAATGTCATCCCCATTCCCCAGATGATCCAAGTACGTAATCAATCCAATTATGTACTAAGAGTCTAAGAGTGAAACTTTTGTCACTTGAGAGCAGTATAGAGATTACTATGGTTAAACTTTTGCATCTAATCTAACATACTACACAACTCTGAACGCAACATTGTTTGTTGGGTCCTCCTGAGCTAAATATATTTTTGGTTGTAACAATCTGTAGTCCTGGATTGTTCTCAATATCTGTAGTTCTGAATCCTTCTTTACTAGAAAACCACATTGTAAGCCTTTGCATATACAAGTAAATATCTGATTTGTTTCAAGTAACCACCGTTTATGTGAAAATTCACGACTATAGTCAGACAGCTCTCTCCACACTAGAGTGTTGGTTGGGTTGGAAAGTCATTCTTATAACTCGTCTAATATCACACGGACCACCTAAAGGACATGTTTTCATGTTTGTGTCAAAACTAGATGAAATACTACAAAACTCGGTTGCAACATTATTTGAGTACAGCTCTCCTGAATAGAGTACAATTTGGGTACATCAATTTATACTCTTCTCTAGCTGAATCTTTTAATCATCTGTTGCTAGAACACCACATTTAAAATCTTCTCATATACACAAAAAATGCTATACTTTTTAAGTAACCCTTATTGTAACAATTGAATACTTTTTACAGACACATTTGTTTGCACTTTAGTTTTGGAAACTCAGACGACATTAAGGACATGTTATCATGTTTGTTTCTAAACCTAGGTGTCAAAAGACAAATGCTTGAAACCCAAATGACTTACTAATTGAGTTGCTACAGGACATTCACATAGTACTAGCTAGATGCACAACCACTTATTACAGGACTAATTTTCTTCTGCACTTCAGTTTCCATTTTCTTTAGCCCAACTCCCTTGCAACTACCATTCATTTTCCACGCCTGATATCTGCATTAGAAACAAGAGGAATCAATTAAAATTAGGTCATTAAAAATAATTTGAAACTGAAAATGATTTTAGTACTTGTTTGTACTTACTCTTCCGGTGCTTCTGCAGATGTTGGTAGTCAACACTCTGTACGTTTTCATGTAACAGAACAGGAACTACACCTTAAGCGTCAGAAGAACCACGCTATCGAAGTTGGGTGAACACGCATAAGACACAAAACCAAAATGACCGTCCCTCTGTCCCTCCATGCATGGTATATGAGACACAAAACCCCATCTACAGTATGAGGGTCACTAGATCTAGATTTGAAGATGAGGACGGCGCTGTCTGTCTAGTGAAGTAAGGAGAGAATTGAAAGTAGATTTACAAGTTTAGGTTTTTAAGTTGTAAATGAAATTACCAAAGCTACCCTTGTGTAATTTCTAAGCATGGGCTTTGTAACAGGGCTTCATTTTGTGATTTCCATACATACTCCCTAACTGTTGAAGCTTCTGGTGCAAGAATTTTGCATTTCATTAACAAGATAAAACGAGAACCCCAAAAAGTTTTAGAATATAGCCAAGTTTCCAAGACACCTAATGATCTCGCAACCTAGCTATGCTGTCAAGCATTTTGTACATCTTCTCAACCCCCTATCTGCATTGCTTCTCTCATAAATTAAATTATACCGACTTGGCAAGACCCGACCAATTGAAATCCGAATTCGTAAATGTATACAGAAAGATAAACCACTTTTAAATGCTGGATAAAATCTTCAAGGAAGCAGCACATTAACTTGACTATATTATAAAACTCAAAATCCCAAGATTCTCAACATACCCCTGAAAAGGAGGGGTATGTATACAATTTCCACAAACAAACACAAATTCATAAGGACTTTGCCGTACATACTACAATTTTGGTGGAGGGAATTGATTCTGTCTCAGTGCATGAAGAAAGACAAGTTTCATTGCCAATTATGGGCCTACAAGACTATTTCATGGGCAACATTAATGATGATGAGTCATGTTTCTCTACAGATACAAAATCGCCACTTTGTCTACTGGGATTTGAATCCAGCACTAAAGACGTTTCAGATGATGTTTGTTCAAGTGTTATCATGGATAACCCACCACTTTGTCCTATTGAGAGAATTGACTTTTGGATAGAGCTCGATAATATTTGTCGATATTGGAGTAACCTTCCTTGGTGTATTGGTGGTGACTTCAACATAATAACCAAGTGTGATGAGAAAAAGAATTGTAGCAAGATTACAAGAAGTATGCTGGAGTTCAACAAGTTTATTGTTGAACATGATCTCATTGACTTACCTCTAAAGGAACATATTCACATGGCCGAATCGTTAATCGAACCCTGTTATGTGCCGATTAGACAGGTTTCTTATCTCACCTTCCTTTGAACAACACTTTACTTTTTTCTCCCAATTAGCCAAAGCCATAACTACCTCTGATCATATTCCCTTCTTGGGGACCTAGTCCTTTTAGGTTTGAAGTCATGTGGTTTTTTGAGAATGGATTCTTACAACTCTTTGAAGATTTGTGGATTTCTTTTTGTTTTGTAGGTACTCCTAGCACTGTGTTATGGTTGAAGATGAAAGAACTAAAGGATAAGTTAAAATTTTGGAACAACGAAGTACTTGTCCACACCAATACAAAGTTGAATGCTATCCTCTCTGAAATTCAAACCCTAAACGGTCTTGCTGAGAATAACATCCTCTCCGACGTTTAATTGCGTGCACAGTTGCAATATAAATCCGACTTTGAGAAGATTTCAAATATGGAAGAGGTATCGTGGAGAATAAATCAAATACTAAATGGCTTCAAGAAGGTGACAGAAATACCTCTTTTTTCATTAGCAATGATTCTGCTAGAAGAAGATACAACAGAATCAGGCAACTCTATATTGGTAATGAATTGGGGTCTGATAGAGTTTTACAAGCTCATATAGTGGATTATTATAAAACTCTCTTTGATGAAGAAGAAGTCATAAGACCTAACTTGGAAGGCATTGAGTTTTATAGTATTACTTCTATGGAATCTGAAAATTTAGATGCTAATTTTTCTTAAAAAGGAGTTATACATACGATAAGAGATTAGGCAATGACAAGGCTCCGGGTCCAGATGGCTTCCCTATTATTTTATTTGAGAAGTGTTGGTATTTCATCAAGGATGATGTCATGGGAACTGTTAACGAATTTTGTACCACATATACCATTAATTCTAAACATAATTCTACGTTCATTACTCTTGTTCCAAAAAAGGACCATATTGAGACTATAAAAGATTGCAAACCTATTTGCCTACTGACTAGTGTCTACAAGATCATTGCCAAGGTATTGGCTACTAGGTTGAAACTTGTTATGGATAAGCTTATATCTCCAGTCCAGTGTGCATATATCGAAGTTAGGCAAATTATTGATGGTACTTTGATCGCTAATGAATTAGTAGATTCGAGACTCAAGTCTGGGAACGCTGGAATTGTGTGCAAAATTGATCTAGAGAAAGCATTTGATAGAGTTAATTGGACCTACCTGGAATTTTTATTAAACCAAATGGGTTTTAGTAGAATATGGTGCAATTGGTTGAGGTTTTGTTACTTTACTTCATCTTTCTCTATTCTTATTAATGGGTCCTCTTTTGGTTATTTTACTAGTACAAGTGGTGTTAGACAAGTTTGTCCAATCTCTCCACTTCTGTTTAACATCGCAATGGAGGGTTTCTCGATATACATTGCGATGATAGAGCGGTATCATTGTTAATCATCTACATTATGTAGATGATACTATTTTGTTTGTAGATAATAGTAAGGAGGAGTAACATAATTTGTTTTCAACTCTACATTGTTTCGAGTATATTGCTGGTTTGAAGGTTAATACTTCTAAAACTAAACTTATAGTTGTTGGTGATGTACCGGAATTAACTGTCTGGGATTATGAATTTGGTTGCTCAACGGACTCATTACCTTTTATGTACCTGGGGATGCCGCCTGGTGCAAAGTCAGGTTCAAAGAGAATTTGGGATCCGATTCTTGATAAGTTCGATGCTCGTTTATCTATTTGGAGAAGAATAAATATTTCCAGGGGAGGTAAGTTGGTGCTTCTGAATGCATTTTATCTTCATTACCTACGTATTACTTCTCTCTGTTCAAGGCGCCTATCTATGTCATTAAAGCTCTTAAGAAAAATATGCGTAATTTTTTGTGGGAATAAAAAGAGGGTGCAAAAACATCTCATTTAGTTAACTGGGATTTGGTTCAATATACAAAAGAGAGAGGTGAGTTGGGTTTATGCAATATACGTTTAATGAATCTAGCAATGCTAGCTAAATGGTGGTGGAGGTTTGGTGTTGAGAAATACAAACTTTCGTAAAGGATAGTAGTAGATAAGTGTGGTGCTGACTTCCTTTTCTGGATACCGGGAAAAGTTACTCAATCTTACAGGGTATCTTGTTTGCGTGTTATTGCTGACTATGCGAGGTTAATCGAAGAAAACACCACCTTATTTCTGCATTCTGGGAGGCAAATTTCTTTTTGGAATGACGCCTGGTGTGGAATGACTCCGTTATCCACTGTCTCCCATAATCTCTACAAGCTATGTCGAAACAGAAATGCAAAAATTGCACAAATGATCTCTTGTGACGGTGGCTGGCAGTTTGACTTCAACCGTGTACTATCTGGTGCTAAATTTGATGAATATGCCTTACTTATTGAGGAAATGCCTAAAAATGTGACCGAAAAGTGAAAAAATTCCAAAAGTGTGACTAATCCCGAATATCTAACAAAAATGTGACTGATTTTACCTAATACCCAAGGTACCCTTTTATAGCCTGATGTCTACGTATCGCGTAAGGATATCCACATATTTATAGTTGATGTCTACACATTATAGTTGATGTCCACATATTTTATGAATATGTCCGATGTCTAGACATCAGAACATGGATGTCTACATTTATCCAACATATGATTATGCCTAGATTCTGGATGTCTACATACAATATCTACACATCGGACACTATTCATGGTGGGGTATCAGTGCCCGATATGTACACATCCTTACGCGATGTGTACACATCCTTACCCGATATGTGGACATCTGAGGACAAAATCCGGTATTTCCGTAAAAGACTAGGGCATATATGTCCGTTGACCGGTCATGGTCACACTTTTGGAAGGATTTCAAATTTTGTCACATTTTTAGAATTTTTTCACTTTTCAGTCACACTTTTGTATAAAGTCCCCTTACTTATTACGGTTATTGGTGATTCCCCACCTATTCTTGATGGATTAACGGACACTAGGAGGTGGTCCATACACTCTTCAGGAGTATTCTTAATTAAAAATCTATACTCGAAGTTGGTTGAGTCTGCGGGAGTGGATAATTTCCCTCCCCTCTTCGTTTGGAAACCGTCGATTCCTCCAAAGATAAACATCTTCATCTGGAGCTTGATTCATGGCCAATTAAACACGAAGGATATGCTTCTGCGCAAAGGAATGGCCGTAGATAACTTCTGTGCGCTATGTGGTTGCAATGATGAGACACAGGATCACCTTTTCCTTCATTGCAGAGTTGCTTTCATGGTTTGTCACTCCTACTTCCAAGTTCGTGTTGTACTTGGGTCACTCCAAGAACTGTTATGTCGCTGGATAATTGATGGCATAATTCAAATTTCACTACCAATGGAAATTACATTAGGAGCTTAATCCCAGCAGCTATCTTCTATAAGATTGATGATGACCTAGGTAATGAGGCTAAAACCTTAATTCTTCTTTGGTCTGCTGCAGCCGGGAAAAGAGTTCTTGTGAACTTCTCAAGTTCAGTGATGATGGATTGGGAGAATTTGTTCCTGTAACTGATTTTGTATTTGTGTTTTGACTTCTTTTTCTGCTGTAATTTTCTTTTAGTCTACTTTGGTAGACTTGTGTACATTCTTCCATTCTAATTCAATTTCTCTTTTCCGATCAAAAAAAAAAAAAAAAATCGTAATCAAAATATTTGTGTTCGTGGAGTGCAAGTGTGATTTTACTTTCTTTAATAGGGTTCATAATGTTAAAGAACACATAATATTACTGTGTTGGCTTAACATTGACCATGTATACATCTTGAGTATGAGGATTTGTTAAGGATTCACTCGTTTCAGTTGGATTTCCTGTCAGGAGCCAAAAAATTTCTAACTTGCTGCTCTTCTATGCTCATTTAATTCCTTTCAACTTAAGGACTTAACGCTGGGAAAAAAGTAAAAAAACATAGCATAATGCACACGGTGTTAATTGTATAAGTGGAGGACTATATGAATAAATAACTGATGTGGAAAGCCAATTGATGGAATCGTAACGGAAAAGAACAATGTATATGCAGTCCACATGGATGGGAAACTCAACATGAACCACACATACATCTTGAGTAGAAATCTTGACCTTTGAGGATTTCAACAATTCCTCAGTTGCGTTAAACGATTAGTCCTGTCAGACTCATGCCTTGCTGGTGTTCTTTACTCCACTACATAATTTCCTTGATGCTCAGGACGTGCATACACAGCCAAAAGAAATTGACCTCAAAAATGTATATTCCAAGTTTTCACCCAGTCACTCGTGATCTCCAATCCTTCCTGCAAGACCCTTCAAATCGCTTGTTTACATGGCAGTTGACCCTTCTAATTTTGTAATAATCTGGCTTCATTTATGGCTTCGACACAATATCCTGCAAACAGAACTACTATTTCTTAGAATTCAGCAATTAACTAAATCAAAATTTGCAAGTTACATTTCACGTTCTCAATATTAGAATATCAGTCTCTAATTATGCCAACTTTTTGTTTTGTTAGCTACAATACAAGCTTCTCGTAATCATGGTTAAAACTTTATGCTGATACGTCTATTTCATGCTTAGGATACCTAAGATTCAATAACTTGTGAACGTTAGTTGCTCTAGGTATGCAGACTTTGACTCGTATCTTCTTGATGGAAACACTTGTTACTTAATACTAGTAGCGATTTCATAGAAATCTTCAAGAAGAAATTGTGCACACTTTGTTTGATGTTTGACATGATATGATAAACATAGCTCATATTCATAATCGTAGAAAAAATAATATGGAACTCCAAATTCGACGTTTTGGTAGAATGTCTAAGACCTAAAACGGATTTTTAAAGATATGAAATACTAAAAATACCACCAGAAAAGTGACTTGACCATTTGCAAACCATATATATCAATAATATTATAAATGCAAACATGTATGTATCACATGTTACGATCAGAATTTCCCTAACCCATCCGCAATTGTTCAAAAAAAATTGCTCCAAGAACTCTTTCTAAGAAAAATTGATGAAAGATTTTGTGCAGCGTTTTTCATCTACAGAATACATCCAACTTACAATTTACAATCACATCCAGAATTCGCAGATTATGTTCTAAACTTGTAGCCTATGATCCTTCTTTCTCTGAGGAGTATACTCAAAAAAATAATAATCATCTAAGCAGCGTCAACACTCATTTGCTAGAACATAAACAGCAGCAAGTCAAAACTCTTGTTGTTGTGCATCTTATCAATCATCTACCAAATTCAAAAGTTCTATCAGATTCTTAGACAGCCATATGTATCTGAAACTCACCACTAGTGACAAAATTTGATTCTTTTCATTTGTCAAGTTGGTTGTTTTTATTTTTTCTCATTCGTTCAATATATTCTTTATCGAACAAAAGATAATAGTTGGGAATTGAAGACATAAGAAGCGGAGTATCAGATAAGTTGCAACAATATATTGAAACAAACAGAAGATTAAATAGATTACAGCAGTGGATGGGTAGTTCAACATTAAACACAAATCTTGATCTTTGAAGATTTTCAACTCTCCCAAAGATTCCCTTGTTTAAACAGTGTCTCACTTGGATTTTAACATACATGGATCAGTCCTGTCAGAATCATTTCTTTTTGACTTGCTGATGGTCTTCTTTGCTCCACTAATTTCTTTAACCTTTCAGAACATAATGCTGGGACAGCCAAAAACTATATGCAACTCCAAACTAAGCTCACTCGGTCACTTTTAGGCTTCAAATCCTTCCTTTAAATCGCTTGTTTTTATCGCAATAGACCCTGCTAGTTTGGCAATAGTCCGGCTTCGTTTATGAAATTCATCTTTGTTTGCTCCACGCTGCAAACAAAAAATTATTTGTGAAACTCAGCGACCAAACAAAATTGAATCTGCAAACTACATCTCAAGTTCTCAACACATACTCATTAGGACAAGTTATGTTTTCATATAAAAGACATAAATTACCTAAAGTTCTTACATTAATTTTCCTAGCATACATAGGATAACTACTCGCACAGTTTCATGTGGTAGATGTTGAGTTTTCTACAGTTTCTTATCTTTAAATCTAAATAAGCATAGATAGAATCCCTATATCCAAAGTAAGGACGTCTCTTAATCATGCAAAATTCACAACAGATGTTTTTTTCATTTCCTAACTTTGTCCCGAGTCCTGACATGATGCAATTCAGTGAATTGCACTCGCAATAACACCCGCTCAGAGTTCTAATTCAGCCAAAAAAATCACCTGGCCCAGAGCAAAGCATTAACCTCACGAGAGGTACTAAATACAGATTCCCATATGAAGTAAACTAGCATTTCAGTTACCAAATTAAGTTATCTAAAGTAGCTCAAGATATTTTTCTCCTATTTACTATAGCCCCTTCAATCTGTTCCAAACAATTGTTGAACTAATTAAAAACGTTAAATAGAAGGTGATAATGTATGTAAGTCAGGCCTAAAGTTAACATTTTGCTTACTAACCAACCAAGTGGTTCTAAATTCAGCTATGAAGTGCAAACAACACATTCAAAGACTATCATAATCACAAGTCACTACACGATTGTTGAGACAAACACAATATGACAAAAACTATGGTGTACCCCTAAGAGCTGGCACTATGGGAGGGGTTATCCCTTCCCTATCCCTCCATTTCCTCAAAATCCCAAAAAAGCAAACCACTATGGTCTCTCATATCCCTACACGACCATAAGTAAACGAAGAGAGGGGATAAACACACCACCATCCCTTCAATCTGTTCCAAACAATTGTTGAACTAATTAAAAACGTTAAATAGAAGGTGATAATGTATGTAAGTCAGGCCTAAAGTTAACATTTTGCTTACTAACCAACCAAGTGGTTCTAAATTCAGCCACAACACATTCAAAGACTATCATAATCACAAGTCACTACACGATTGTTGAGACAAACACAATATGACAAAAAACTATGGTGTACCCCTGAAAGAGCTGGCACTATGGGGAGGGGTTATCCCTTCCCTATCCCTCCATTTCATAGTTGTTAGCCTCAAAATCCCAAAAAAGCAACCACTATGGTCTCTCATATCCCTACACGAAAAATATTATCAAGTTTCTAGGGATACACACCACCATCCCTACAAGGCGATTGACAAAACATGACAAAAAATTAAGACGCACTATGGGGAGGGTCAAAACTCAAAAAGCGCACCCGTATCCCTTTTTTTGCACTTTACGCGCAGACCGAAAATCCGTATTTAGTTTTTATAATTTTACCCTAAAACTTTCCTTTTTCACTCATTTTTTTACTAAAACTCTATTTTTACCTATTAAATCTTATTTTTACCTATTACATATAGTTTTTTACTCTAATATATATTTTTTTACCGAAACAAATATATTTTTATTGAAATTTTTTTTTTTTTAAAAAATACGGGTACTGAGTACCCGTTTGACACTATTCATACAGGTACTCAGTACGCGTGTTGTGTAGGAAACGGAAAGGGAAGGGATGAGGACAACCATAGTGAAACTCCCTTCCTTCTGCTATCCCTTCCCTACATATGAGGGATAGGGAAGGGATGAGGCCAACCATAGTGCTAGCTCTGAGTTCAATTGTGAGGCAAAGAAAACCACCAGGTATCAAAATCTTGAATTCATTGTTTTGAAAAAGTTGAAGAAAATTATATACACCAATCACACAAGCTATTAAACAAACTTATCAGAATTCAACAAAAAGACATGCTTACCCATATACTGTATATGATCTTGATATTCCCTGGCTAGTTAAACTGTTTTATACATGGGCACAGTTAAAAGTTATAACTGCAAGGCTATTAAAATTTGGTTGCCCTCGTGTTGTTCTGGCAACATGTCAAGCATTTCTACTATTTTATATACTCCGACTGGTTCTTGTAAATTGACGTAACTGCAACTGTTCTTTATTACTCCTTTTAATGGTTTTCGTACCGGGATTTTGCAAATTCCCTTAATTAAAAGTATATACATTCTTAAATTTGTTTCTGTTTCTTCATTCAGTTTGTACAACATGTTTTTGATAGATATTGCAATATCCTTTTTGTGGGTGTTTGAGTATTACGTGTTGATAAATATCTAAAATCATCCTTCAAAAAAACAAATCAAGAATGTACCAGGAGGCTATTTATGCGGTAGTCAATGTTGTTTAGGGGCAAAGTTGATATGATCCATGAACCAAGCTTATATTTCTGAGTTATGTGGAGAAACATAAAAGAGAAATCTAGTCGCGTGGGGCATAAAATCATTCAAGAAAATCTTGGAAATGATGAAGAGGTACGGTGGTCGACAAACAATTAAACTCAAGGCTGTGGTTTGTGGAACATCAGGTTTATCCACCAGATAAATCAAGGATATACAATATCTCATAAATGAAAATTATGAGATCCGAAGAAAAGGTAATATACACATTTAGCTCTATCTCAGGTGAAAAACGTAAAAAGAAAATTAAAATAGGCTCCAACACAAATGTTCACCATACACGACATGAGAAACAAGAAACAAAGGTTAACACATTTTTTCTTTTCCGCCTTTCTCACTCGTTACACAGCTAGAAAAATTTCAAGCTAGATTTTACACTTTACCTCCGACTAATCTTTTTCTTATACGGGGGAATCAAACGCAGATGAAAAAAAAAAGTACAACTAATTTGTTTCGCAGCGTTTCCTGACTTAACTGATATTCTTAAACAAGTCTACATAAATAGAGTACTGTTTAGATTGCAACTCTACTAATAAATACATGGTGATTTTTTAAAACAGCATCAAAGACTTCACTATCAAGGTCATCTAAGTATCTGAGTTTTCTAGTCACATCTTTCTCGTTGTACCAGTCAATACCCACCCTGCAGGCCAACAACTAGTGTGAGTGGTGAGTTCCAAAACAAGAAGGGGAAAAAAACACAAACCCAAACCCAAGCGTAATGAATAGAAAGACTCCCCTCCCTAATACCCACCAGAATCATCATAATTGATATCATATTGTAGCGCCAGAACTCAATGTCTTTCAAGTTCTTGATAACAGCTTTAAGCCCACTGTAAACTGTAATAGGCACATTTGTATTCTGTCCCTGCAGGAAAGTCGACCATAACATCATTAGAGGAAAAAAGATTAGTACCAGTTGTAGCAATGTGAACAGATGACTCTTCAAGAAGAATTCATTTGATTTCTGACAATGGGACTTGATCATTCATTAGATGGTGGCTGATTACGCTAGTTACAGATCTCAGCATATGGGTTTCAACCAAGTACCAAGTAATCAAATAAATGAATTAACAAATGATTTTTTAAATGACGGAATCTAATGCGAGAGAATGAAAATACAACTTGTTTTTGTTTACATTTGCTAATGGTTGGATTCCCATCCTTCAGTAACACTTTTCGTGACTTTTCATATGTTCTTAAACAAGCCTAGACAGATAGTAAACTGATTATAAAGGTGCAAATTGATTTCATACATGGCGGGGTTGTTTGTTGCTCAAAATATTGTAACTCTCCGCTTATATGAAAGAAAGAGTTCATAGGACTGGCCTCTGCAATACAGAGAGAGACGAATTAATAAAAATCAGTCATTAAAAAATCAAATTGGATGATTTGGTTCACAATTGGGAGGCAAATATTTTTTTTTTGCTCTTCCAGTCTCTTCGATGGTTGAGTTCCTTGTGTACTTTTTCTGTGCCTCCTTGAATCTATTTTAACTTCGATGGGGCATGAATAACCGTAATTTTGTCATATTTTACTATCAACATTTGTAAATCCTATTACAATATTCCAAGTCGCAAAGAACAGCAGTTTCACCAAATGCACTTCAAGTAAACAAGAATACTACAAAACTATACATTAGGTATATCAATCCCATCTAATCAGGTAACACAGATAATATTTGTTTCGTGACTTATGCATCAGTATAAAAGTTCTTTTTAAACTATTGGTATAGTCGATTAAATAACAAGGATGATCACCAAAAATAACAAAAGTAGTAATTAAGATTCAATTATATGTTAAGTGATGATGGCGGGGTTGTAACATTGACTTCAATTGATTCATTTTCACTTGTTTTCGCAATAATTAGAAATGCAATTGAATATTAGTAGAAAATTCCAAATAAAATGAATAATCAAGATATATAGATGAAAGAAAGAGTTCATATAATTTTAAAACCAAACGCGAGCCCAAAAAACAAACTAACTAACTACAATAATGGGATTTGTGGATGCATGGAACTCGTGGAGACGATCAAATTTACCTGTAAAAATAGTAAACAAACCAGCATTATCTCCAGCGCTTGGTCACGTAAAAATCAAATTGGATGAATGTGCCAGCAAAGAAATCAGATTATGTTCATCAACATACCAGTGTGTATGTATATAAAAAAATTTCAACAAAGGAAAACATGCTAAAGGTAGAAAAATAGGTATCTAAAGTAATCCATTTGAAGCTTTGACTTGCCTTTCACAAAATGAATTAGAACAAGGGAATCAAAAAATGATCTCAAACATCTTTAATAAAACATTTTTTCAAAAAATGACAATGTAGGGAATAGCTTGTAATGCAAACTTGTTAAAATCTTATTTTTTGTTTACATTTTATTTTTTCAGATTGAACAACTTGAAATCACCATTTATACCAGTCTAAAACACAAATCGCCTCAAGCCTCAAAAGACATGAATTGTTGATTCTCAAAATATTGTAACTCTCCGCTTATATGAAAGAAAGAGTTCATAGGACTGGCCTCTGCAATACAGAGAGAGACGAATTAATAAAAATCAGTCATTAAAAAATCAAATTGGATGATTTGGTTCACAATTGGGAGGCAAATATTTTATTTTTTTGGCTCTTCCAGTCTCTTCGATGGTTGAGTTCCTTGTGTACTTTTCTGTGCCTCCTTGAATCTATTTTAACTTCGATGGGGCATGTAGTTCTGTTTGATTTTCTCTTTTAATTTCTTTGTGTTCGACTGTAATTGTATGCCTCCTCGGCATCTTGTTATCGATATTAACCCCCTTAAAAATATCAGTCCCAATTTTAGACGTTCCGTTGATGTTGGTGCTTGCAGAATGAGGATTTACTGAATTTATTTGCTTCTTCTCAGATGTTCAATCATATTGATGGTTTTTCGCAGGCAGGTTTGATGATATCCACAGATATATAGTATCTCCACATGGGGCTGAGTTAAGAAACATGTTCTTCGCGGACACGAATAGCAGTGTAATGGATGTGCCAGTGGTTAAATCCTATCAAGAATATTGTTCTACAGTTGCATAGTTCTTCCGCATCCGCGTAAGCTAATATCAATGAAGGGAAAATGAGAAAAGAAAATGAACCATGACTTAGTATTGCATGATAATCAACGTCCAGTGGATTGTAAAGAAACGAAATCTCTGGCAGTTTCAATCTAACAGTTCAATTTTAAATAGAAGCGTGTGCATTCTTGTTTTGAGGTCATCCCGTATCGAAGTGGTATGGTTGGGTTTGAATTCTTCCCCCCCGCGTAATTCTTTCCTCCCTAAATCACGAATTCACGATTCATTTTCATCAGGCTGGCATTAAGAAATATCCAATATCCAAATCAAACCTTTTTCCATCAATCCTTCCAAGGTATATGAGACACGAGACCCATACTTTAGTGGTCAAGGCGGCGTTGCAACTGAAGATAATAGTGGTTGAGGCGGTGGTGCTGCTGATAATAGTAGTTAATGAAGATGCGCCGCTGTAACTATTGTGTTGTGTGGTTTTTGTAAATGGTGAAACCCAACGCCTTCTTATAAGAAACACTAAATGACCCGAGGCAGGATAATCAGCCTACATGTAGTGTCTAGCGGCCAGTTCGAGTATAACCTTTTTTTTGGTTTGAATTTCATGAGATGTTATCTGTCACGGACTTCCCGACTTAAAATCTTTATATTATTGTGTCATGTAATACAGAAAATGCTAGTATTATATTGTGCAGAACCTGTCTAAATACTCGGATACATGAAAATCATCTTACATGTACGATACCACACAATAAAGGTTATTCGGATAATGCAGTTACATTTGCTCGTAACCCAGGGAGGATACGTAATACGTTACAGCCTTGACAGAGAAACAAAACTTATAGACATAATTTTTGAGAGGAAATTTAAAGAAATTAGACACTGGGACCAGGAGGAAACATAAGCGAATACAATAACGCAGAAATCGTAAAATCATATGCTGGACAACAATGCTCTCCTGCAAGAGTGACATAGATTTGCAACTACAACATAATACAATGACGCAGAAATCGAAAACATTACAGCCCCTTCTAGATGCAGGACAATGCTAGGCTGCAAGAGCGACATAGATTTGTTCACATAACCTTGACTAAAATATTAGAACTCGTAATCCCTACATACTCGGAAGCACTGAAATCTTTAAGAAAACAATTCTCAATGGAAACGTTAAATGCAGCAGAGTTGACATGCTGACCAATAGTATTTGTAATACATGTCTGTAAATCAGAAGATTAAACTCATTTTAGAAGTTGAAACATAAGGCTAGAAAGAGAGAAACGAAGCATTAAGTTCTTTCAGTAGAGCTTCACCTGTGTCTTCGAACAACGAGAATAAGCTTTTGTACGGATGGAGAGCCATCATGGGTTGTTGATAATCCGCTCTTTCCCATTTATGGGTGCCAAAGAAGAGAACTGGTCAAATTGTAAAACATTAATATCACTAATAAATGTGTGAATTAAGAGATTTGATATCCAAAAATAAAGAATGAAAAACACGAGCATTGATGAATTACATGTCCAATATAGACAGCAAAAAACACTCACATATAATAACATGGATTCAGAACCATAGCTGTGTTATTTAGAAAACTGTAGTTCTCACCGACTAACGTTTATCTGCAGAAGAGTTTATGGTTGAAGGTTAATGTCATCCCCATTCCCAGATGATCCAAGTACGTAATCAATCCAATTATGTACTAAGAGTCTAAGAGTGAAACTTTTGTCACTTGAGAGCAGTATAGAGATTACTATGGTTAAACTTTTGCATCTAATCTAACATACTACACAACTCTGAACGCAACATTGTTTGTTGGGTCCTCCTGAGCTAAATATATTTTTGGTTGTAACAATCTGTAGTCCTGGATTGTTCTCAATATCTGTAGTTCTGAATCCTTCTTTACTAGAAAACCACATTGTAAGCCTTTGCATATACAAGTAAATATCTGATTTGTTTCAAGTAACCACCGTTTATGTGAAAATTCACGACTATAGTCAGACAGCTCTCTCCACACTAGAGTGTTGGTTGGGTTGGAAAGTCATTCTTATAACTCGTCTAATATCACACGGACCACCTAAAGGACATGTTTTCATGTTTGTGTCAAAACTAGATGAAATACTACAAAACTCGGTTGCAACATTATTTGAGTACAGCTCTCCTGAATAGAGTACAATTTGGGTACATCAATTTATACTCTTCTCTAGCTGAATCTTTTAATCATCTGTTGCTAGAACACCACATTTAAAATCTTCTCATATACACAAAAAATGCTATACTTTTTAAGTAACCCTTATTGTAACAATTGAATACTTTTTACAGACACATTTGTTTGCACTTTAGTTTTGGAAACTCAGACGACATTAAGGACATGTTATCATGTTTGTTTCTAAACCTAGGTGTCAAAAGACAAATGCTTGAAACCCAAATGACTTACTAATTGAGTTGCTACAGGACATTCACATAGTACTAGCTAGATGCACAACCACTTATTACAGGACTAATTTTCTTCTGCACTTCAGTTTCCATTTTCTTTAGCCCAACTCCCTTGCAACTACCATTCATTTTCCACGCCTGATATCTGCATTAGAAACAAGAGGAATCAATTAAAATTAGGTCATTAAAAATAATTTGAAACTGAAAATGATTTTAGTACTTGTTTGTACTTACTCTTCCGGTGCTTCTGCAGATGTTGGTAGTCAACACTCTGTACGTTTTCATGTAACAGAACAGGAACTACACCTTAAGCGTCAGAAGAACCACGCTATCGAAGTTGGGTGAACACGCATAAGACACAAAACCAAAATGACCGTCCCTCTGTCCCTCCATGCATGGTATATGAGACACAAAACCCCATCTACAGTATGAGGGTCACTAGATCTAGATTTGAAGATGAGGACGGCGCTGTCTGTCTAGTGAAGTAAGGAGAGAATTGAAAGTAGATTTACAAGTTTAGGTTTTTAAGTTGTAAATGAAATTACCAAAGCTACCCTTGTGTAATTTCTAAGCATGGGCTTTGTAACAGGGCTTCATTTTGTGATTTCCATACATACTCCCTAACTGTTGAAGCTTCTGGTGCAAGAATTTTGCATTTCATTAACAAGATAAAACGAGAACCCCAAAAAGTTTTAGAATATAGCCAAGTTTCCAAGACACCTAATGATCTCGCAACCTAGCTATGCTGTCAAGCATTTTGTACATCTTCTCAACCCCTATCTGCATTGCTTCTCTCATAAATTAAATTATACCGACTTGGCAAGACCCGACCAATTGAAATCCGAATTCGTAAATGTATACAGAAAGATAAACCACTTTTAAATGCTGGATAAAATCTTCAAGGAAGCAGCACATTAACTTGACTACATTATAAAACTCAAAATCCCAAGATTCTCAACATACCCCTGAAAAGGAGGGGTATGTATACAATTTCCACAAACAAACACAAATTCATAAGGACTTTGCCGTACATACTACAATTTTGGTGGAGGGAATTGATTCTGTCTCAGTGCATGAAGAAAGACAAGTTTCATTGCCAATTAAGGGCCTACAAGACTATTTCATGGGCAACATTAATGATGATGAGTCATGTTTCTCTACAGATACAAAATCGCCACTTTGTCTACTGGGATTTGAACCCAGCACTAAAGACGTTTCAGATGATGTTTGTTCAAGTGTTATCATGGATAACCCACCACTTTGTCCTATTGAGAGAATTGACTTTTGGATAGAGCTCGATAATATTTGTCGATATTGGAGTAACCTTCCTTGGTGTATTGGTGGTGACTTCAACATAATAACCAAGTGTGATGAGAAAAAGAATTGTAGCAAGATTACAAGAAGTATGCTGAAGTTCAACAAGTTAATTGTTGAACATGATCTCATTGACTTACCTCTAAAGGAACATATTCACATGGTCGAATCGTTAATCGAACCCTGTTATGTGCCGATTAGACATGTTTCTTATCTCACCTTCCTTCGAACAACACTTTACTTTTTTCTCCCAATTAGCCAAAGCCATACCTACCTCTGATCATATTCCCTTCTTGGGGACCTAGTCCTTTTAGGTTTGAAGTCATGTGGTTTTTGAGAATGGATTCTTACAACTCTTGGAAGATTTGTGGCTTTCTTTTTGTTTTGTAGGTACTCCTAGCACTGTGTTATGGTTGAAGATGAAAGCACTAAAGGAGAAGTTAAAAGTTTGGAACAACGAAGTACTTGGCCACACCAATACAAAGTTGAATGCTATCCTCTCTGAAATTCAAACCCTAAATGGTCTTGCTGAGAATAACATCCTCTCCGACGTTTAATTGCGTGCACAGTTGCAATATAAATCCGACTTTGAGAAGATTTCAAAGATGGAAGAGGTATCGTGGAGAATTAATTCAAATACTAAATGGCTTCAAGAAGTTGACAGAAATACCTATTTTTTCATTAGCAATGATTCATCTAGAAGAAGATACAACAGAATCAGGCAACTCTATATTGGTAATGAATTGGGGTCTGATAGAGTTTTACAAGCTCATATAGTGGATTATTATAAAACTATCTTTGCTGAAGAAGAAGTCATAAGACCTAACTTGGAAGGCATTGAGTTTTATAGTATTACTTCTATGGAATCTGAAAATTTAGATGCTAATTTTTCTGAAAAAGTAGTTATACATACTATAAGAGATTAGGCAATGACAAGGCTCTGGGTCCAGATGGCTTCCCTGTTATTTTCTTTGAGAAGTATTGGTATTTCATCAAGGATGATGTCATGGGAACTGTTAACGAATTTTGTACCACATATACCATTAATTCTAAACATAATTCTACGTTCATTACTCTTGTTCCAAAAAAGGACCATATTGAGACTATAAAAGATTGCAGACCTATTTGCCTACTGACTAGTGTCTACAAGATCATTGCCAAGGTATTGGCTACTAGGTTGAAACTTGTTATGGATAAGCTTATATCTCCAGTCCAGTGTGCATATATCGAAGTTAGGAAAATTATTTATGGTACTTTGATCGCTAATGAATTAGTAGATTCGAGACTCAGGTCTGGGAACGCTGGAATTGTGTGCAAAATTGATCTAGAGAAAGCATTTGATAGAGTTAATTGGACCTACCTGGAATTTTTATTAAACCAAATGGGTTTTAGTAGAATATGGTGCAATTGGTGAAAGATAAACCACTTTTAAATGCTGGATAAAATCTTCAAGGAAGCAGCACATTAACTTGACTACATTAGAAAACTCAAAATCCCAAGATTCTCAACATATACTTATAACTGAAATCTTCAAAGGAAATAGCTCTGCTCATCATCCACTTGAACTAAGCATACTCCCACACTTTTATACTTGGGTTGATTAAGGAAAATGCAGGGAATGGAAATGCTACGTTTACTAGCTTAAAATCTATGTAAGAATGATATCTTTTCAACAACATTACAAAGGGTGACAAAGATTCATAAACAAATATTAATAGATAATGTTATTCGATTAGCTCCCAACAAAAATGAACTGCATTGTGCTACCAATGAATTTTTTATCAATACAACAAAAATGTAACATAAATTTGAACCGGAAGAAGTGCTTGCTGGTCTTAGGAGATTCCCATAATTTTGAGAGCACTGGATGCTATGACAATTCTTGGTTCCCTAGAAGACTTTATGACACAGAATGAAATGTGCTTGTGCTTGTAAATATCAACAAAGATTGCAGACTTTATGAAATCTTCCACTTGCAATAGGTGCCTGTGTGATTCAGAAAATTTCTTATCAATTTTTAACTTACATGGACATCTTATGAATTTAACAAAACCCCGACAATTGAGATCCTAATATACGCACAAATCATAAAAGTCTACAGAAATCATAAAAAGTCTAAGTGCTGGAGAATGCTCGACTGCAAGAGTGGTGTAAATTTGTTTACAGAAACTTGACTAAAACATTAGACAACTCATATCCCAATGTATTTGGAAGAATATGCTCCATTGTTTTTCCACTCTTTCCCACTTAGGACGATTAAGGAAAACTCGAAGGATTTGACATGCTACATTCAGAATTATAAAACCTACTGCAAGAGTGATTTACATAAGGGTGACTAAAACTCATACATCTATATCAAACTACAAAACCATAGTAGAAGAATTTATTCAGTAAGCTCCAGAAAAAAATTGAAACATCATTGTGCGAACATAAGCTTTCTACTAAAAGAACAAAATATTATGATCTAACCCCTCGGAATGTACAATAAACTAGTCACAGAGAGAAGCTAATAATTTCGGGAGCAAACAAATGTAAAGTAGACAACTCTTCACAGTAATGTCTTCAAATCC
The DNA here is from genome assembly GCA_023529315.1 of Papaver bracteatum. Lineage (NCBI taxonomy): Eukaryota > Viridiplantae > Streptophyta > Magnoliopsida > Ranunculales > Papaveraceae > Papaver > Papaver bracteatum. The sequence goes on from JAJJWX010001218.1 coordinate 40,858, forward strand.
AAGCATAAGAGAAACTAATCATTTGTGCAGGAAACAAGTTGAAGTGAGTTGTCAAATAACAGTGAGCAAATCATGAAAAGTCTCTATTTCATCGCTGTCAACTAATCCAATTATATGTAGCAGGAAAGAATACAACATCCCTCTACTCTATGTTCCAGATTATCTAGAACTTCCTAGTGTAGGTGGTGGACATTAGATTCAAACAAGTTACACCTTGTAGATACACTTGGTGTAGTAAGTAAGTTGCGTTATATTCTAACCAATTTCATAAGAATCAAGTGAAAGACTAATTTAAACAAAAATCAATGAAAATAAGAAAAATAAGACTTACCAATGAGGGTAGAAATCATTAAGCCGGCACTAAACGAAATTGGAGAATGAGCAGAAATCACACGTTCTTCATACCGCCTTTAACGGCTTAGAGGCAAGAGGTTCTATAAGAAAATTCATCCATTATGTCATCAGCATCACAGAAACTATCTTTAAGCCTTCCCAAAACTTTATGCTGAGGTTCTTTAATCTCAGCAAGAACCTCAACATCAAAACTTTAGAAAGAATCATATGTAAGGTATTTTGAAGCTATTGCATTCCATGAGTATGCATCTCTGCACAAAATAAATGTCATAATATACTTTATGTTGGCAGAAAAGTTTCAAGAAGAAAAATAGTTTTCATGATATAATTGCACAAAAAAAATACTTGAAACACAAAGCTCAAATAACTTGATCATTTGGTGGTTGCGGGCATTAGTACAGAGCTGACCAGGTGCACAGTATTAACGCGACTAATTTTTTCCATTAAGAGAAAGAATTTCTTAACACTTACAGGAATTCCATTGTCTTCTTCCTGCCCGTTCCAAGTTACCATCTTGTTTTAGCGGTAGCATTTTCCACTGTAGGTGATGTTTATGAATGACTCTGCCCGGCAAATATCTGCATCAGGAGGAAGTGAAACTGATTTTACTACTTCTCTGATACTAGACTCATGTTAGTGCATCCACAGTGGTCGGACTAAAGGAAGTTGGGAGGAATTGACATTAGTGGACTGTGGGGACAATTCAGAAATGGCCTAGTTGGAAATATAAAACTCTTATAATATCTCTACCATTACAGACAAATGCTATTGCTCTTCTTATATCTTATATCTTCTGTATGGATGGACCACAAGCAATTACTAGTTGCTCATTTAGGATAGGTTCACTAGTCGCTACAGGCTATGCAATGAATCCAGCAATGTAATGAAATTAAGTGAAGCAACCAGAGATAAACTATGGGTGCATATACCTAAAGGATAAGTACCTCGTTGTTGTATTATAATTCATCATGTGAGCCATCACTATTCAATACTGTTAACATAATTCATCCACTATGGCATCAGCATTACAAGCACTGTCTTTAAGCTTTTTCAACTATATGACTTGATCTCAAGAGGTTTCATAAGAGAATTCATCCATTATGTCAACAACATCAAGGGGTTTCACCAAATCTAGGATCTCACTGAATGATGATCTCAGTTAACAAGAAAAATGCAGAATCCGAGAAGCAATCTAAGATACTATACAACTCTGAACGTAACATTGTTTGTTGGGTCCTCCTGAGCTGAATATATTTTTGGTTGTAACAATCTGGACTGTTATCTATATCTCTATTTCCGAATCATCCATTCCTAGAAACCTACACAGTAACCGAACCGTTAATGTGAAAATTCAAGACTTTAGTCAGACACCTCTCTTCACACTTCACACTAAGGACCACCCAAAGGACATGCATGTTTTCATGTTTGTTTCAAAACCTAGATGAAATACTACACATATAGGATGGCAACATTGTTTGAATAGAATACAATTTGGTTACAGCTATTGGACTGTTCTCTAGCTGAATTTTTTTCAATCATCCGTCACTAGAACACCACATCTTAAATCTTCTTTCACAAAAAAAAAAAAAAAACCGGTATAAGTAACAATTCTATACTCTTAACATTCTTTCACACTTTAGTTTTCCAAGCAAAGATCTGGAAAGAAAAATACTTCAAGCCCAACAAATCTCAAATGACTTACTAATTAAGTTGCTGCAGGGCATTCACATGGTATTGGCTAGGTGCACAACCACATATTACATGACTAGTTTTTTCTATAAAGAGATTGAATTTATTAATACCTGCAAATGCTTTTGATGGCTGTTGCTCTCTAACCCTACTACATTTTCTTTGGTGCAACTCTCTTGGCGGTTAGATTGATTAATTCTCCAAGCCAGATCTCTGCATTAATTGAAACCGATTTAGTACATCAGAAATTAACTAAAATTAGGTCATCAAAAATTAAAAAATAAAATTTGAAACTGAATTTAGTACTTCTTTATACTTACTCTTCGGATGCTTCTTGCAGATGTTAATTAGTAATCAACAGTCTGTACGCTTTCATGTACAAGAACAGGAACTACACCTTAAACTAATGATGAACCACGACATCTAATGACGATCCTCGAAATCGTACCAAGAAAAACACCTATAAAAACCCAATTTCCGAATCCGCTCATACCAATCAATATCTAAATCACATCAATTTCCCTTCTTCCCTCAATGGTATATTAGTACACAAAACCATACTCCATATGAGGGTCATTAGATCTGGATTTGAAAATGAGGACGGCGCTATCTGTCTACGGAAGTAAAGGAGAGAACTGAAGGTGGATTTATAAGTTTATTTAGGTTTTCAAGTTGGAAATTAAATTACCAAAGCTACCCTTGTATAATCTCTAAGCATGGGCTTTCTAACCGGGCTTCAGTTTGTGATTTCCATACATACTCCTTAACTGCTGAAGCTTCTGGAGCAAAATGGTCTCTGGAGAATTTTGCATTTCTTTTGACAAGATAAAACAAGAACCATTTTTTGGGGACTAGAACCCCAACAAGTTTTAGAATATAGCCAAATTTCAAAGAGAGCTAATGATGTCGCAGCCTATGCTGTCAAGCATTCTGTACATCAATGATGGACAAATTCTCAACCCCCTCTCTGTATTGCTTCTCTTATAAATTCTCTACCAATTGAGATTCTAATTGACACCGAATTCGTAAATGTATACCGAATTCAAGGAAGAACCACATTACATTAGACAACTCTAAATCCCAAGATTCTGCACATATATTTAAATTCTCATCATCCACTTGATGACACAATGAATGAAATATGCTTGAGATGACTATATCTATATCCATGTCCTCCGCCAGTTCCTAGTCAAAGTCAACAAAGATTGCAGACTTTGTGAAATCTTCCACTTTTCCATTTGCATTGGGTACCTGTACATTACAAACAAATTAAAAACAACATAGGCAGCTTCCCCACAATTTGATACTTCTATGTTATGTATTTAACAACACCATACCAGTTGAGATCCTAATTTACCCAGAAATCATAAAAGTCTACATAAGATAAACCCCTGTTGAGTGCTGGACAATGATATAGTTGAATAAAACAGGGTGTTAACAGCGGGCAGCCAGAGCAAACAACTTTAGTTAGAAATCCAGTTGCATCCAAAATTAATCTCATGATACAATATTTGACTTTAGGTTTCAATAAAGTACAAATGGTTCTCATGATTTAATTGAACAGAAAAGTGCGCTAAGGGCAGCTACCAAAGAAAACAAATTCAGTAAGAAATCCAGTTAACTGGGAGGCATTCCGGGATAGAGTACATTTGGGATGCAACAATTTGGAGTGTATTCTTGCTGACCATCCGGATACTTTGGTCAGACAAATTACTTCACAATCGAAAATATTAGTTTTGGAATGTCATTATTAAAACTATCTCGCACTAAAGGCAACCTAAGGAATATGTTTTCATGTTTGTTTCTAAACCTAGGTGTCAGAAAACAAAAAAAAAGAAACACAATGCTCAAATAATTGAAAACAAAAAATTGATCATTTGGCGGTTGCAGGGCATTAGTACAGTGCTGACCAGGTGCACAGTACTAACATGACTAGTTTTTTCCATAAAGAGATTGAATTTTTTGATACCTACAGGAATTCCATGTTCTTATACTTCCACCTGCACTTTCCATTGTCTTCTGCCTGCACTTTCCAAGTTACCGTCTTGTGTTAGCGGTAGCATTTTCCACTGCAGGTGATGTTTATGAATGACTCCACCCAGCAAATATCTGCATCAGTAGCATGTAAGAACTAAGTAAAATTAGTCATTAAAAATGAAATTACATTTGAAACTGATTTCACTACTTCTTTGATACTAGAATCACGGTAGTGCATCCACAGTGATCGGACTAAAGGACGTTTGGAGCAATTGACATTAGTGGACTGTGGGGACAATTCACACATGGCCTAGTTGGAAATATAAAACTCTGATCATATCTCTACCATTACAGACAAATGCTATTGCTCTTCTGATACAGTGAATTCGCTTCAAAAAGAATCTAATAACTCCGGCAGCAAAGAAATGAAAACTTATCAATTTTATTATCCAAGGATAAGAGAAACAGATAATTTCACCAGCAAACAAGTTGAAGTGAGAATGTCTAGGTGGTCATATATTAACAGGATAAGGATACCAGAAAGTAAAACAATAACAATGAGATAATCCCCATAAGTGTCCATTTCATTGCTATATTCTTACCCAATTGTATGTAATGGGAAGGCATACAACATCATTGTGTTCTATGTTTCAAATTAGCAGGCACTATGTTTCATATATTCTTGTAAGTCAAACAAGACTCTGGCAAACATATTCACAAGAAACAAGTAAACAGCTAAAATTTGGACAACAATCAATGAAAATGTGAAACAGGACTTACTGATGAGAGGATAAGTCATTATGACAATCACATAACTTATCATGGTTGGAAAAATCTGCAAATATTTCAGCCAAGTTGAAACGAAATTGGAGATAACAAAATGACATATAATTCGTTTCTATTGTTGCAGAGCAAGAGGTGCCATAAGAGACTTCATCACTCATGTAGGAAAATTTACTTGTGGGCGAGAAAAAAATCTCAAGGCATAATTCTTGTGAAAAGTAAGAAACCTCAGGTATTTCGAACATTTCCTGATCTCCCGGAGCAACTTCTAGCATACCTCCATAGAAATCAGAGATGAATTCTCAAAGAGTTTGTACCCAAGACTGACTTCCATTATGGGACAGATGACCCGCAAATGTCACGGACATAAAGGAGGAGAAGAGAGTTGTTCTTGTGCATCTGTAGTTGGGCGGTAGAGGGTCCAAGGGAAAGCAGCACTCAACAGATTGGGATTTAAGGTATTTGTAAACTAATTCAAGGATCAATTTTGGAAGTCATGTTTCGTATTCAGCTGTACATAATCATGGTGAAACTGGATTGTAACACCAAATGACCCTGCAGTCGTCATAATTGTAAACAAATCAGTAATCACTACAACAAAATCATAAATTCTCATTGTCTTACTATCTTGGTGAGTCAACAACCACTTACTAATTCATCAAAAATAAAATTGAGTAACAACTCAGGTATGTGCGAGCAAATTTTTCTTGCATCAAAAATTTACAGAAAAAAGTGTGTAAATTTCTGACAGAAATTAAATCCAGAAACGATTAATGAATTTAAGAGTCACTACCTATTTCCGGATGTTTTGCCTGCTTAACTTGTTGTCAACAATCTCCAGATAATCAATCCAGATAAACTTGATCTGGCTCTGTACTATCGTGATCCAGCTCTTGACTTTCTTACGCCGATGGAAGCATCAAGGTATAATTCATTCTACGCGACATGCTTAGCGGTTCCTGGATTTCATTTCGGAATTTATTAGGTTATTAAAATTAGTCATTAAAAATTCAAAATTGAAACTGATTTAAGAACTTCTCTAATACTTACCTTCATGGACCGCCAATATAAACTACATGAAAACCCAATTTCCGATTCCCCTCGTACCGATTGATATCAAAATCAATCATATTTTTTTTCATCCCTCCAAGGTATATGAGACAGAAAACCCATTTTCCATTCATAACCCATCGACGGATTTAGTGAATCGGTGATGGTGGTGGTACTCAAGATAATAGTTGTGGTGTTAGAAAATGAAGAAGAAGATGGTTAATGGAAGATGGCGGAGGAGGAATATATAAGAACGCGCCGCCGTATCTGGTTCGAGTGTTAGGTGTGGTTTTTGATAAGATAAGATTCCAACTGAACCCTAAAGCCTTGTTATAAGAAAGCTAAATGGCCCGTGAGACGAGGCACATCATCAGCCCGCAGGTAGTCTTGGCCCGATAGGTCTGTTCAGACAATGTTCTATAAATTACTTCATGACAGTGAACCCTCGACCCTTTTAACATGTCTATCTCTCATTCTGGATTTTGATTTCCAAACTTCTTGCAACACATGACATAATGGTATAACTTATTGGATTGATTTTACAAATTTTCTTGCAAAGAATTACGGTTACGAGACCAAAACTGACACGGAAACTACAAAAGTATACAAAAGATAAACCCTTCTACTAAATGCTGGACAATGCTTGACTTCAACGGCAAGAGGGACAGCATTTTTCTCAACAACTTTACTAAACGTTACACAACTCAGAATCCTAACATCGCTGCTTCAAGGAAATGGACCATTATTCCCACACTTTTCCACCTGTGCCAATTCAAGAAAAATGCAGGGACTTGAGTCACTTGATGCACATTCTGCGAGAATAATTCTCTTCAGGTTCATGGTAACCTAAATTCATATAAATGAATATCAAAAAAGAGAGTCGTCAATAATCTTATTTTATGGCTTCCGAAATCTGGGATTTGCATACATCCAACTGACTCTTGGGAAAGTGATAGCTTAAGTAACATCTTGGGTTGCATTATGATGGCAATTCTGGGTCATATTAATAAGTAGGAAAATGTACCATAATATAAGTTCATCAACTAATTCCTAAAATTAAACTATAGTACCCCTAACAGCATGATAAGAGTTCTACAATAATATTGCTTGTTTTCAATTCAACAACTTTCTTATGAAATCTAAGGTGATTCACAGACTGGTAGAATCAGCACCTCCATCTTTATTTCAAGTTCCAATCCTACCGTGATTAAAAGCCACAAAGAATGGAAATCAATATCTAATGAACCGTAGGTTTTACAGATACAAAATTAGATGGAAACAGAAGTAGTAGATTTTTTCAATAAACCATCATACTCAAATCAATCAGCTGAAACAAGAGTAGTCAAGGTAGAAATCATACCTTCAATCTCAAACAATGGACACCAAGAAAAAAAAACCCCTTTCACTTTCAGTTAACTTGTTTTCTTTTGTCTTTCCATAATTTGGAAGCAAATCTGATATAGTTTTTGATTGTGATGAATGTAAAGAAACAAACAAGTTCCTGACTTTGGTATACGAAATCTTCCTTCGACCTGAGTTACGAGATTGGAAAAGACTAGAGAGAAAAGAGAAAACAATAGCAATGAGCGTGAACTAGGTTTCAGAAGATAAAGATGTTTATAAATAAAACCTCTTACTTCCCATATTATCCTCAATAATTCTATTAAATTCCCTTACTGTCCATGGTGCGGGTGAATACGCGGTTTTCAATACCCAACGGTACCCAAACCGCTAAAATGTGCGGATTTAAGAATCCCACTCGTGTCCGGCCCATACGTCTTGCGGTTTGGGTGAAATCCGCAATTTTGCGGACAGATACGGATGAAATCCGCGATTCCCGTTTTTATGCTCACCCCTACGAGTACTGACCGTTGATTTCGCCAACTAGGGACAGTAACGGGCTGGCGAAAAGAAAGAAAAATGAGATAATGTCAAAAGCACATGGGCTTTTAGGTGGATTGATAAAGATATCATAACGGGCCCCACTTATCACAGGTGGTGATGCTATCCCAAACAAAATCTTACACGTAAAGATCGTTTTCGTTTTCCCCTAAATGTCACTAATCAAACTTGTGGTCTAGCCGCTTCTTCACTAAATTAGTGAAGTAATTAACTCCATGTTATAAAGACTTTTAACACAAAAATCTAGTTCCCTTTAGGGTTCAAAATTAGTTCATCATTGCCAGCAAATTCGAATTCCCTGAAAAGTTTTAAAGCATCCAAAATAATAGAAAAACATGCTAGTAGTTGACGGCAACTTGTTTGATGTTGCCGATGTGATGTGTTATTCACAATTCATTTTTTCCATTAATGTGCGGAGGATGATTAAAATGTCCGGAGCATCTGCATCAGAAGATGTGTTTACGCTAACATGGCTCAAAAGTATTTTTAACAAGAACCGATTTTGTGTAGCTGGGAATTCAGTAACCTCCTAGCTAGTTCGTAACTGAACACAACAAAAATGTGTGTCTAACATTCAACTAAGTACTTATGGACGTGATTTATCGCTAGACTTTAAAATTATGTTTCCAAAGTTCAAGATGGTTGACATGCAGCAATTTATTAGTGGCAGGCATATTTCTACATATCACTACCAATGCTAAGATGGAGACAGAGGATAATGCAACTGACCTGGTTTACTGATTCTTCCAAAGTGATTTACTTGGATAATCCAAAGTGGATAGAGTCGATAGGCCACTCATATCAATCCAAAATAGAAACACCACAACTCAGCATCTCTGCACAAGAAGGTGGACGAATATAGCTGCTCACAATCAATACCGAGAACTAAGTAAAAATGGCCACATTCATCATTAAACAATGTACCGAAACCATGTAAACTGAATGTTGTGTTTCAGCATAACAAAGCATTTGCTTCTTCAGAGGAAAAAACGTAGTTGCAATTTTGATGGACTGAATTTGTGGCCAAATGAGTGCAGAATCACTGAAAATTTAAGCACGGAAACCAAAATGAATTAAATCGTGATACTTGATAGGTTAATAGGAATGAAACCAAGGATAGACAAATGAATTACCTAGGATCTGTAGGCCATTCTTTCACTTTCTACCTGAGTTTGTATTACAAAATCTTTGATCAAGAAAGGGGTTCGTGATAAAAGCCTGATCTCGTTATGGGTTGGGTGTCCCGAACAAGAAGAGTTGTGTAACCTTAAGTGTGCAGTAATAATAAGGCTTCAGCCAAAATTAAAACAAAGTTTTGTTGATGCATTTGTCCCTTTGTTTTGGCTTATTGTTTTATGCATCAAGTGGAGTGTGTGTACTATTTTGAAAGCTTGAAAAAATGTGAGCAGAACTTCTATTAGTATGGGCTGAATAGAGTTTTAGGCAAGAACTGAAGAAATAGGCTAAGGGTGAGTTGGCTGAAACTTTGATGTGGAGCATAGTGCCATTGTCAGGGTTGGATAGTTTGAACCTGTGAGACCTACCATAACAGACATTAGGAGAGTTGGAAGACAAAGAATTCAATTATAAGGTTAATCCAATTCCAAGAAAAGTTTCTTATTAAAAATTGAGGTTTAGGAAATCTTTTTGTTTTTGTTTTGAAGTTTAGGAATTCAATTATTTCTAGTCTACTAAAACAACAACAAAAAATGGACGGAAACAAAGTTGACGTGAAACATATATCGGTCTCGTGATGCGAAATGTTGCTTTTCATGTACTGACCACCGGATGTGGCATCAGTGTTGCATTTCATGTTACCGCCCAAGCTAAAAGATGCGACGATGTTCAGCCTCCAACTCATTTCAAATTTCTGATTTAAAAAAAAAAAACGCACCTCAAAACTTCAGAATACCAGGTAACCATTACAATTCGGCATTGCTTTCAATTAATATTTTTACACAACTAAAATACCCTCACAATTCGGAACTCCCAAAGTCACCTCTACACACAAACCCCAGGATTTTCTGACCCCTTGCTCTCACCAGATTCATTCAATGAACATAACTACATCATGGACCAGTTTCTTCAAAACCCCTGACCAAGCTGGTTCGACCTAGTAATAAGTGTACACAAAAATAGCTTGCAGTATCACAATTAATAGCAAAAATAGCCAACAGGAACTCCTTGTGACTTGTTGTATTTGATTTGTAATACAATTCAGGAGCGCAGGAACTATATCTGCATCTTTTTTCTTCTTTCATTTTAGTCTGCTCATTTGTAATCGGCTAGTTTATTGTTCTTCCACTGCATTTTATTTTACGATCTCATGTATTAGAACGAATTACTAAATTATTATTATTTTTATCCATTTATAAAAATCCATGTAATCTGAGTGTACGAGACATGATTTGATCTGTAATGTAATGTGTAAGAGTAGAAAATTAAAGAAATTATCGCCGATTTATTAGTAAATGTGCCTTCATAACTTGGTTATTATGGTACCTGACTGGTGAATATGGCATTTAGGGTTGGAGATTTTACTTGGAATCCCCCAAGTATGAGAGGTGTTGAATCATAATATTCTCCTTTTCACCATTGTATAAGAGGTGTTGAGACAGTTCAAGTCAACCGTCGAAAAATTTTCAAATACGTTTGGGTTAAAAGATTCAATTTTTCTCGTGTTTACCTTGGTCTATTGCTGGGTGATTAAACTAACAACACTCGAAAGTGGAAGAAGATTTTTGAGTCTTGTTGTTGGGGACTTTCTTCTTGGAATGGGCGAGAAAACAATAGCGAATGGGATGGAAAACAATAGCGAGAGGAGAAGTTGACCCTTATTAAAATTATTTTGGCTAGTTTTCCTATATGTTATCAATCAAACTTTCTTGCACACTGCTCGATCCACCAAAAATAAACTTGATAGAACAATAAGAAACTTTGTTTGAGAGAACGATGTTAACAAGAAAAGAATCCCTAATATTAGATGGTCCACAGGGGTGAAATCTAAGAAAAGTGGCGGCCTTGATATTCTGAAGCGTAAACTATGAATTCATTGCTTTTTAAAAAGTGGTGGTGAAGATTTGGCCTGGAAAATGAGGCTCTTTCGAGAAAGATAATTGTGGAAATTTTGGTGAACCTTCAACCAGTAGGGAAACTCTTCAACCTAAAGGCCCAAAGGGTGGTAGTTTGATGCATAATATTTATGGTGAACTCGAGGACTTTAGCAAACATGTGAGATTAAAGATTGGTGCGGGTAATGAGATAAGATTTTGGGAAGATCCTTCGATAGGAGATGATGCTTTCATCAATAGACTTCTATTGGATTTTGAAGCTTCAAGAAACCAATGGGTGCGTGGTGGCTCGATTATATGAGACCTCAAGTGAAAGCGTCAAATGGAATTTTATGACTCGACGCGAGTACTCTCAAACTATAACGAGTGAGGTCGTTTTGATAAATTCGCCACTGGAAACAGGAGTTCTTTAGGTTCTAGATTTTGGATGGTTGATCAAAATACTTTGCTGGATACTTATATTGGGTTACATTGGGTCGTTAGATTTAGACATTGTTTTGACTAGTAGACATTTTGGACTAGTGGACTAGTAGACATGTCATAGGCAATATTAAGTCATTTGGTTATTTTTTGGCTCGCAAGGCAGGTATATCTAGGATTTAGTGGTGGAATTCGAAAGATTTAACAAAATTTTGACTTAGGAGTCAAATCCAGGGCCACAATAACAACTTTTACAGTTATTATGCTATTTTTGAATCGTTATAATCGGCATATTCGGTTTGATTTTGGGTTACAAGTCATTGCATAAAGCTTCACCACATGCACACCAATCAAAACGAAACTGAGACTAGGACAGTACTCATCCCATTGTTAAATCAAGTGTACAATATCGAGATAAAATTTCTTGCATCTAAACTTTCCCTGGTGTTGCAAGTAAAACGAAGTCCATGCTAATGTTAACCAATTTAGTCATCTCAAGAACCATATAATTTAATGAACGAATACAAATCGGATAATACATAAAGCTAGCTAGAGCTTCATCCTTCGTACTCCCTCCGTTCCAATTTACTTGATGTTTTAGGGTTTTTTTTGTGTTCCAAAATAGATGAGGGTTTAAGTATTTTTCCTAAATTCTCACTGATTTACCCTTGCATTGGAATCACAACATACCATTAATTCTTATTGTAATTAGTAGATAAATTATTATTCCAAGGATTTGGAAGTAATATTTTGTTTATCCCAATTAAATTACAATGGGATACGTAATTTACATTAAATCTTGAAACTAAAAACTAGGTGGTTTAAAATTCTAGGAAACTATTAATATGGGTAAATTTGGAAAAACTTTACTCTCTATGTTGTTTCTTAATTTGCGTGAAAAAAATCTAGAACATCAAGTAAATCGGAACGGAGGGAGTATTGTTCTTACTTATGCTCGGTTGGGGTTCCTAATGTGTTTAAGTTATTTCAAGAAGACACCAATGGAAAAGCAATACCGGTCCTCTATATGTTGCTTGAAACAAAATTTACAGATCACGGCCGGCCTTGAGTTACAAAACCTCATAAATCGAAATAATAAAAAGTAACAAAGCTTCGTTACATCATCAGAGAAAAGGTGAACCAGAAAAGGAGGATTCGAAATCCTTACATGACTAGCAGCTAAGGAGATGAGCTACAGTGTCAGTATCTTTAAGAATGTGAAAAAGAAACTAGGGCACCTCACAGAACGCATTTACAATGTTGGAATAGTTTCAAGAGTGTTGGCTTACTTGAAAGGAACCATTAATTATGGTTTGCATTACCAAGGCTATCCCGCTGTATTAGAAGGATACAGTGATGCAAATTGGAATGATGTAGAATCCAAATCCAAGTCGACTAGTGGATGGATATTTACATTAGGAGGTGTTGCTGTGTCTTGGAGTTCCAAGAAGCAAACCTGCATTTCTGATTCAACAATGTTGTCAGAATTGATAGCACTTATGGATGCATGTAAGGAAGGAGAATGGCTTAGAAACTTACTTGAGGAGATCCCATTTTGGAAGAAGCCAACTCCTGCAGTCTTGATTAATTTTGATAATCAGGATACAATTTTTAATGTCTCTAACAAGACATATAATGGAAATTCAAGACATGCAAGTCTTAGACATCAAATTGTGAGACAACTACTCAAAAGGGGAGTAGTTTCGGTTAACTTTATTGAATCAAAGAAGAAATTGGCAGACCCATTCACAAAGAGTCTACCAAAAGCAGTGTTTTCAATAAAATGTGTGGAAATGGGACTAAGGTCTGTGAATGAAAGTTGACCCCCATAGCAGAAACCTAACCTATGTTTTGAAAAAGATAGACAAGGTTCAATGTGGTACCAACAAGTTATGGAAGTGGTCATGATGCACTAATAATTAACTTCCCATTTCAAATTAGTGCAATGGTTCTGCAAGAAAATTAGGGATGGATGAAAATCCTTAATAAGTCTAACTTTTACAAGGTGTCTCGCAGAAACACCTTCGAGACTTACCTATATGAGTATGGAAATCAGGCCGTTTCCTAAGAGAAAAAGACCGTTCTCTGAGAGACTCATGAATACGGGATAAGCACATGGACATTAATGTGCTGGCTACAGAACACACAATCACAGGAATCATTATGTGTTGAGATTCCGGTTTTATCATATGGGGTACTTGGTTCAAGACTGGTTTCACCACTGAACCCCGATAAGGCTTTGAATTCCTTACACTAAGTGAAGGTTCAAATCCAAAAGATACCTATCATTTATGTGATGATTTCTACGAAGATGCTTATTTCCCAACTAAGCTAGAACTACGTTGGCTTGATCCCACTCGGGTACGTAGGCAGTCACTTCGGTGATGCAGTCGCTCCGATTTAAAAGTTTTTTAACTTTGTTTTTTGGTTTTTTGAAAATAGGGGGAGAATGTTGGAATATTTTCAACCGCGCCTTTGATGTCTGTTATTGAAGGGACTTATCGTTTCAGAGAAACCTGCTGGTGAAAAGATGTCTTTTCCCAACAGATGCAAAACCCTCTATAAAAAGCATCTCCCAAAACTTGTTTGATAACATAATCAAAACTTCTTTCTCTCTAAGCATCTTCAGAAACAAATACTGTGTGTTCTTCGTTGGGTCAAGGGAGTACAACTCTTGAATTCAACAACGTTGTTTGGGCTTCATTCTATCCTGAAGTCAATATTTCATTGACCAATTGTACTCGCCATTATTTGGGAAGGGTCGAAATAACTGCTGAAAAGAATCGTAAGGGCTTGAAGCTTGTGTTACAACATTCTTCTCAATCTCTCTTTTCATCCTCTATTACCCTGTATTTTCCAACATACAAGACTGAAATATACATTGAGTCACCGACAATTTGAACCTTCGTTTGAGCACTTCTTTAATGGCCCGTAATTCTGCCATGTTAATTCTTCCATTCAGTCCTCTAAACTGCTGCTGATGGAATATAAAAGGTATAGTGACACCAATTAAGAAGCCAATCCACATTTAGATGGGTAGAAGATACAATAAACCGGCATTCTGTAGTGACCTAATAAAAAGCTGACAAACTACACTAACATTCTAAGAAGAAGTGATCCAATGATTTTGCACATTGGTGACAGTGTGACACATCAAGGATATGGAAACTCCCTTCCTTAATATTTCTGCGACCAACATGGAGAAAGTTTGCTTAATCTGCAGCATAATCAAAATTGTTTCTACAAAGAAGATCGTAGGCTCACTTGACTATCGTGTGTTTCAATTTAGTTTGCCCAATGTGTGTTACTCAACTATCGTGTGTTTCAATTTCCTTTGAATACTAGATTCTTCGAGAATGCAAAGAAATAGCTTACAGTTAATGGAGAAAATCATATATCTGACAAGACCAATTAGATGTATAGAATTCTTTTCATCCAAGGACTGGGAGGGAACCACCAGAAGAACTAGAGAATATATTGCCTCTTAAATGGAAATGGTATAAAGATTTTCTTCCTTTATGAACAAATTGGTAAAAAACACTTTCACCTGAGGTGAAAAACGTAAGAAAGCTTCACCATATGATATTCAAAACAAGAAACAAAAGGTAATCCACTTTTTCGTTTCATGCATCACTCGTTTTCGTGGGCTCCACATAATGGGAAAGCACTGTCCATTACATCATCAGACAAAAGCTAAACCAAAAAGGGGGGAGGATTTGAATTCCATACACGACTAACAAAAGGATAAGTAGCCTGCTTGGCTGATAAATTAGTGACGAATTAGACTCACCAAAGTTGTGAGTAAAAGAAACATCCTGGAAAGATGAGCTAGATCAACAAAACCATGGCACCATACAGAGCCCATTTACACATGAGAGTCACTGGCAACTTGACGCTTTGTAATTTCTATATTATGTGTTCCATCAGTATTCAATTTAACATAACCTGCATGTGGAGAAGTCCATCAAATGTGTTTAAATAATATGAGTGGTGGAATACGAGACACAGCTAAATTCGGTAGCTTTACTGAATGCCTGCAGCAAAACTGACTAAATTTTGAACTGCTGCTAATGAGATATAAGTTCATGGAGATCCAAATGAACCATAAAATAAAAGGTAGAATGCAGTTGGATAGAGGCTTCAATTGTTTTGAGTGATAATGATCGTAAGAGCCAGTCAAAATTAAGATTGGGCTGTAAACCCTCATTCTGTACCGACCTTATCCCAATGCCGACAAACTACAGAATATTCTAAGAAAATTCCAAACATTTTATGCTTTACCAGTCTTTCTCATTATTGAACAAGAAAAATCTCAGATTGGGCTGTAAACCCTCATTCTGTAAAAATTTATAATCAACTACGTTTTGTTTTCCTAATTGAGGCACAAAATTCATTAGACACCACATTATTGAACAAGACAAATCTCATGTCTATTGTGCACCTTATCTTATCTAAGCTTATGTTGTACCAATTACCACATTCAAAAAATTCTCATCTGATAATCACAAGGATATAAAACTCACCACTAGTCACGGGATTTGATTCTCTGTAACCTTTTTGTTTTGCAATGAAGCCTCAGCCCGCTGTTCTTTTCGGAAGCCTCTTTCAAGGTACTATGTTTGAAAAATATGAGAGTCAGGACAAGTATTTTAGATCAATGCTTATTCTTTATTCTGCTCTAACATTTTAAGTCTAGCTCATGAAAAGGAACAAGAATATTGAACTTACATGAAGGAGAGAACAAGAGGCGAAGAATTTGTCGATGAAATCAGCATTGCAAATGAATCAAAAGAAGAAATTCCATAACCTGTATACAGACCCGATGGTGGAAGAGTTCAATATTCCATGTACTGCTTAGCTAATCTGCCATTAGAAACCACACCTGCATGATCGGACATGTTTTCGATTAAGTCATGAGGCAAATTTTTGCCTACGAGATGCAAACAGGCTCGCAAGGCAGATTCATTTTGAGATTTAGTCGCGTAACTTAGCAAAATTTTGAGTTACAAGATAAAATAATTTTAGACCATGATGACAACTTTTATGACTATGATTCCATTGTTAGATCATTACGAAATATTACAACAGAATCAAAAAGTAATACACTTTACAAGCCCCTAACCCGTTGCATACGCACCCGAAGTATGTAATGCGTATTAACTGACATTACTACTTTTTAAATTTGAACTTCATCCTTAGGGTTCCTATCTTTATTCGGTATTCTTGTTGGGACGAATTTTATCATCTTCTAAAGAGATTTTTGTTTTATTTTTGTGATATAAGAACAAAAAAAAAGTATGTGCATGAGCAAACCCTTGCTTTTGAAATTCAATGGCGTGAATTGTTGAAACAGATAAATAAGTAAGACATTACCACATGCATGGAAGGCTTTATTTTAAGTTATATAATGTAGTTTAAGCACCTTCCGAACTTTGTCGGTTGTTTTTTCTTATCCCAAGGTCTTCATAAGTTGTTTTAAGCTAATCTTAATATCCTAGATACAGTATCAGGTCGGTCTTGCATTCTTTATACTATCAGCAAATTTATAGATTTTTCTATTTAAGGCCTCATCGGGGTGATGAAATCGGGAGAGTCCCCTATTTGCATCATGACAGTGTTGTAACATGTATATCTGCACGGTAATAAGCCAAGATGGTAACACAATCCATTTTTCCTACATGCGCAATTGATATGTCGCTTGACATGCATGACTATATTTTTCAAACCATTCTAAAGTTGAGCTTTGAGTTTGTCTTGGTTCTTTACAACAAATTTCAATTTGAACTCTTCAACCAAACATGGTTGGAACATACAACCTTCATGAACTATAATGACACTTTCGTTTGGTGTCGTGCCTTATATATGAGTAATAATCCAGCATTACTGTGAGCTTCTGGTACCTTTTTCCCTCAGGTGGAGGCTACAACTCTGTCTGGGATACTTCGGATATATATATTTTCATCTTAAGTGTAAGCGTAAGGAAACAATAGCTGGTATAACTGCATTGCCATAAAACTTGGGTGAAATTTAGCAATCCTCTTTAAGTCAAATCTTTTTTCGTCGGCTATTATATTTCCGCATGTATTCTTGATAACTCCACTCCCTGTAATTAAAGTGGACTCCTTTAACACTGTTGGTGAGTTATCTTGGCGCCCCATTTTTTTCTGGATGCAATGAGTATCAATTTAACTGGCACCCTTTCAAATTCTTGATGGCCATCAGTTTTCCATTATTAATCATTGTAAAAAAATTGCTTTCATGTTGCATTTTGATAACACCGTTGATGACATCTTTATCGAACTGGTTTTCATTATTTCATAATACAATTACACTCTACATATATTTTTAGTATCATGTATGGTTGTGAAAATATCGGATCTTTGCCATCATCTGGAAAGAGCGGACTCCACGCTTTTCGTCAGTATCACATTTTCTTTTTGAATAGTTAGTAGGTGTACCCCGTTTTGAAAGTAAAAGCATAACTGAAATTGAATATAAGAGAGAAGACAAAATTTAATTAAACTAATAAATGGGCAAGTGCAACAACCGTATTGGGGGAAGATGTGTTCAGTGGTAGTTACCATGGATTATGGATGCTTATGGAGCACCATACATTTCTGAAGTCTATCCTGCACAAATGAATCCAACAGCGGTCAGTTGTAGACTTCCTCGATCAAAAATAAAACCCAACATCCAAAATCCCACTAATTTGAAATGTTTATTCTGCAAATTTGGACAACTTGGAGAAAAGAATCATGAAGACAGGATACTAATTATCAATCAAAAGTAATGAAGAGACAAAAATTAATGAAAGAGAAGTTCACGTAAACACGCACATGTAAAACAAACCTAAATTTCAAAAACAATCTCCACTCTAAAACTTAGATACTTATACTGCTGGAAAAGTCGCGACTGTTGAATTTAGAGAGAAAATATAGCCGGTTATAGGGCATAAAGGTTTTCCCTGAAGTGGCGTACCTGAAAGAAATTGGTTGAAAAACATTACTGTTTGGAAAAGACGCGACTTCACTTAAAAATATTAACTGAAAATATCGCTCGAAAAGGCATATCTTCTCATATATTCTGTTGGCAATATATGTATCTTTTGGTGTCTACCGTAAAAACGTATGTTTTGGAATATCAAAAACTCATTTGAAAACATATCCAACTCTAGGTTAAATGGGTACTTGAGTAACAACTTTTGTCGCAATACTGTTAAGACGTGTCTACTCAAATATACCGGGACTTACCATGACAGCCATAATTTTCATGACATGTGGGGGTTTGTGAAGGAAAAACCAAGAGACGTGTCTCTTCTGCAGGCGATGTGCCATGACAGGCAGGAGTATTTTTATTGGTGTTCCTATAATTCTATGTCTCGTGGTTATGGTAGTCAAGTAATAAAATGTTTTTGTATTCAGTAAACTATTGATGGTGAATGGTTGTGTTTTTATTGGTGTTCCTATAATTCGGTAAATTAAAATTTTATAGTGAAAAGATTGGTTATGGTAGTCAAAAGATATAACATTAAATAAAATGTTTTTAAAAGGAAGTACAAACCCCAATTCAGTCAAACAAAATAAACTATTGATGGTGAATGGTTGTGTTTGTTGGTTAGGGAGACACAATGTATGCGCTCATCAACTTTTGAGGAACCCCAGTAAAGACATGCCTTTAAGTAATCCATCTTTGTGCATTCTATTTTCCTTCGAAGGGATATGATATCTTTGATGCCAACCGGATCTATTTGAATAGCCAATCAAAAAGCGATGACATGAAAAGGTAGTGCTGATGTGGCTTCACCAAAAGCAAAACTGATTATGATGGCGACATGTGGCGTCTTTGGGGTCCCTTATTATAAAGAAAAATTATCTGCCTTACTCATTTTTAAATTGTTTTTACCAAGTGAAAGAAATATTACAGCAGGACTAAGTAGGCTTGGTTCCACATTCTAAAAGATATTGTTGCTTTAGCTCATCTCCTTCAGTTAGTCACCTATGAATTTGACATGAACCAAGGCACGATCACGAAACCCAATTACAAGACACCTTCAACCCTGCCATGTTGCTGCCATCGTGGAAAATGTGTTTTGGCAGACGCCGCAAGATGAAGGGACCATTGTCTGATTGAAGTGTTTCACCAACAACTACAAGATGATTATATGTGAGTGCTCCATCAGTGTTATTCAATTTAACATAACTTGCAGGTGGAATATAGCTTTACTGATGGAATATAGCTCAATATTAATAAATTCTCTAGTTACTCTAACATAACAAGTTTAGAGCTGTAATGCTAAACCTGGCTGTGGTGAATCAACCAGGAGACTGGAATCTGACATTCAGGTCAGCATTGAAGGAATCTCTGCATGCATCTGCTTGTATCTGTTGCACTTAATGGTTTCTTCAAAGGAGATGCTGCGGCTTTCAAAGGAGTTGCTGTTGCAGGCATTGACTGGAGAAACGGACTGCTGCTCCTGGAAACTTGATCCTCCATTTGAGGATTTGTTGGAGCTTCTGTATTTATTTGCTGAGTTCAAGTTGGCCTAACCGTTTTACCCACTTGAGAGGTTGTTAAGTTAAACCCAGGTGCACCATTAACACCATTAATAGGGTGTTTAAATCCATCCCTCCAATGAATTTGAAATTGAGGCAACTCGGGGAAGAATAAGAAGATATTTTGGGGACCATAGTGAAAGGTATTGATGATGAAGGGATCGTTATGTTTGGAAGGACACACATCTGAAGATTAGTTACATGAAGGTCCCAGATTCTACAATGATCTTTCTCCCGTAGTTGTAATAGTGCGCCTACAATGAGATGAAATATTAGGTTGACAAATAGGAGATTGGAGAGGCAATGACTGTGGCGAAGGCGTTAATGATGGAGCCTATTTAAAGCGCAAAATTTTAAGTGCATGTACTGAGGCGTCTAATTATTAGAGAAAAATAAGCCCTTAAAAATCTTTAGAAAAAAATATAATGATCAATCTCTAACTAGTCTCTCTTTTTACTCTTCTTGGGAATTCATTGAATTTAAGTGCACGAAAGTGTTTGGAAGGACAATTTAGATCTCTTGATTTCTATTATTTGATTGCATCGCCTTCACGAAAGTGTTTGGAGGGGCTTACTATGTAGTTTAGTTGAACAATTTAGGTTCACAAACAACATTTTGGAAGGACAAGTAATTACTTTGACCGTTCTCTTATGTGTGTCCTTCTCGTTCACTGATGATGGTGTTGGATATTACGTACCAGAATTGGTGGGTTGAGTGTCTCGCTGGATGGTGCTGATGGCCGTGTTATCGGTGGAGGGGTTGCTGGTTTGTTAACCGCTGCGCTAGCCCCATCCAGGTAAATCGTCCTTGCTTTTACTGAATTGCAACAATTCCTACTGATATTGATGCTTCTTGAAGTCTGGACTTCGGGATGCGTATAGCATTCTACAATGCTTCTAATTTTTTTTAGTTTTGGGTCGGCAGTCCCACAGCAGCGGCAGTGGTCATCTAGTCTTACTTCCAACATCATCTTTTTCTTCAACATGGTTAATATTTGTAGTTACGTAAATGATAAAATTCAGATTCCAAGTGTCCATTATTTGTAAACTAAATTGCAATCGATCACCGTTTGAGCTGGTAATTTAGAATTAATACACTTTTGGGTACAGATTTCTTAGCAAATGTTTCTGTATCAAGATCTAGTTGCTCTATTTCTTAATAAAAGAAAATTAATTTCTTAATATAGTAATTGGAAATTGAAAAAATATGGTACAGCTCCAACGTAATTTCCAAATGTGTATCTTCATTCCCATTAACATTACGTTGGTTTTCTTATCATATGTTTCCATATTTTCAAATTAGGGCTCGAATCTAGTTGCTTATGTACACCACCACCTAGAGGTGTAAAACGTGCCAGCCCGGCACACGAAGTCGTTTGCTTCACGTGTCATGTGCCGTCCTGTGATGTGCTGTGCCAACGATTTAAACGTGTTGTGGCGTGGTGTGCTAAACTAGTAAAAAACTAGGCATAGCACAACCCACTGGCACAACACACGAATAGACGTGCCGTGCAGTGCCCTGCTGTCACACGTGTTATAAACAATTTGAAATCACTTAATGTATACATTAAGTCGGACATTATCACAAGAATTTAATTAGACAACATATCATTTGAAATTATTTCAAGTAAAATTAACAAGTTGGTGAACTTGGTGAGGATACTCTTGTTTTTTTCAAGCGTCTTAGGAATTGTTTGTTGAGTAATGACGCTAGTTGCGGATTAGGTAGTTTTATTTTTCATCGTTTAGGCGTTGCTATCCAAAGAGGAGTTGGTGCCCAGCTTGTGGCTAGGCTTCCAACCCATATTTCTGTGTAATCTGTTACATTGATATTTAATATTATAATTAATTAAGAAAACATTTAAAATTAAAAAATGATTAATTATTTATTATGAGCAATTAGTGAAACACTAACTAATAAAACACTTTATAATGAATATATTATTTATTATGTGCAATTAGTGAAACACTAATTAATAAAGCAATTATGGTATTTAAGTAAAACAAACCACCACTGTTGATTTATATTTTCTATCAATTCCAACCAAGGTGGAACACTGGTTAGAGGCCACTCTTATGACACAATAGGTCATGAGTTCGAACCTCCTTGTTATAATATTTCAAATTCCAAATTCCATATCTTGACTTGAGTATTCATTTTTCATTCATAATATTGGAATTAACGCCACACGTGCGAGATGTAAGGGGTGGTCTAAGGAACCACATCCCTTGATTTATCTTCGTGTGGATAAATCCTGACCACCAGTAACAAAAGCAAACTTATCCTAGCTATGTTTTATACTAATGATTGCGATTTTCACAAAATATAACTGGTAAAAATTACAATTATCATTAAATTGTGAAATCTGGATTTTTAGTGAGCCGGTGATAATGACTAATTTTTTGTAAGATGCAACTGGTACAAACTTGTGAAAATTATAATTGATGAAAAAAATTTGAGAAAATTACAATTATCATTGTGAAAACTAGAATTTTCACATTCAAAAACTAAATAATTAATTTTCATGCTGTAATTTTGGTAGGGATAAGCTTAGAGAGTTTTTCTAGTGATTAGTTTTGGAGAGTTAGTTAACTGATTAATTTATGGGAGATTTTTAAGGAGTTATTTTAGAAGAGTTGGAAAGGGAGATAATTTAGGAGATTTTTCAGGTCTTTTATCACGGTTTTTACTATTTTTTTTCTTTTTTTTGTTTTTTAAAACTATTTTGATTAGATACGTAAAAGGTTATTTTAGAGAACAAATCTAATTATAATTTATTATGGGTTTTCTATATATAGAATTTTAATGATGGGTTTTGGATAAACAAAAAATATGATTTGGGATACAAATAATTTTCCCCATTTAAAATTCATTCAGTCGATCTGCATCACTTAAGAACTTTAACGGTTCCATTGACTTATTGGAGAGAAAAACACGTAAATTTTAGGGTATCAATGAAAATTTTAGGGAAATTTTTAGTTTTGAGAAAGTCACGTAAATTTTGGACTGAAATATCGTCAGAATGCATATTTGTTTTAATAGATTCTACGTAGGGATACGCCGACCTTTTTTCACTCTAATTTTTCATATTTAAATTTTGAAATGATAGGGAAAGCAGATGCATGGTCTATGGATAATTTCATACACATGCTAAAAAAGTTATTAAAAATATAATAAAAAAATGTGGAATTAAGTCTAACCGAGGGGATATATTATAGGCCAACTATAATGCCACAAGAAGAAATAATTAAATTAGATCATTAATGTTACGTTACCCAATTTCTACATTATTAGAACATGATGTTATAGGTGATTTTGGTTGGTTCATGGGTTCACCACGTTATTAGATAAGTGTTGCAACTTGCAACGAATGCCGTTACGGCACAGGTTATCTCTAGTGTACATACATTATCCAATATAATTTTACATACTTTGAATTAGCAAAAAAATCATTTTTTTTGTATACCTCCCTATATTAATAAACTCCATATATTAATAATTTTGTAAAGTCCCAAGGTTATTAATATATGGAGTTTTTACTATATTATAAATAATCTTCCCTTATTTGGAAATTTAAAATAAATGAAGAAATTTTAGATATTAACCTTTTCGGAATTTTTATTTTTTATTATTACTAAATTTATTTTTATCACATTAACAAACTTGTATATCTAGTGGAACTTGGGCCAACCTGAGAAACCCAAGGAACATAACTTGGGAGGACTTGGGCAACACCTTAATGGGTTCCACAGGTTCGACGGGAAATCTGGGAAAATAATTCCTATCTCGAGTCTGCTTCGGCCAAGCCTTCAAACCTGCCCAACTAACCCAAGTCTCACCCCTATTTAAAGAGATATATAAAGGAGCACCCTTTTCCTATTCTCTATATAAAAACAGAGTTTTTTCGAGCGACGTGGTAAAAAATAATAGCAATTGTTATTATATTCAGTACCCTTTCCACAATTTACTGTACTCTTTTTTAATTTCATCTCTGGTGCTTGTGTTTTTTCTAAATTTTAAGCTCAAACTGATATCCAAAGTGGGTTGATGCTTAGTTTTTCATAGTGAATCATTTTTGTAATTCGTCCATTGATGTAATACTCATGTTTTAGACTATATATACTGATGTATGCCAATTATTTTCTCATTTTGCATGACCCTTTTTGTTATCACGAGTATTTTCTAACGTATGGTATATGAATTTTGAATCCAAAATGGTTCTATTATAATAGCCGGACCAAATAATTCTTATTCTTATAACCACAAGTTTGGCACACGGACAATCAAGAAGGGTGGGGTCAAAATTGCTTAACTTTCTTTGTTATACCACTAAATCTTTTTATTGTATTGTGATCTCCCTTTCATATTAGGCTTTCCTTTTGATTATTCATTCCTTTTCACTGATGGAACACAAAAGTGAAGTCATACAGGCTCTTTGTAATTTTGTTATGTAATACTAGATTTTAGATTTTTTAATTATTTTTTTTGCGATCGTACCTATTCTGTGGTATTCTTTAGCACCCACCTCTAATTCCCAGATTTTCGAAAGCGGGTTTTTCTAAAAGAATAATACATACCATCTCTTCATCTCTTGGAAAGACATATTAGGGAAAAAATAATGCAAGGAATGATACAGAGGATCAAACATGGGTAGACAAAAACTAAAACATGTTTTGTGCACTATAGTTGTACTAAATTATCAGATCAGACCAGGGAAATCACTCAAAGCTATATGTAATGATTAAAAATTTAGAGTTCAAGAATATTTGGAAAATGAGACATTTGACATTGTTTTTAATCGAGTAAAATCAAGCATGAATGACGGCCCAAAGTTACAAATTTTGTAAATTGTAAAGAAAGTTGGTTGTGTTGCTCCAAAAATACGCATCCATGCAGCTTATGAAAATTGTGCACTGTACTTCTATGCATGTCATGGTACTTAAAGATCATTTCAAGCAAATGTTGTATGTGTGGATAAGAAACTTAAATTATTATCCACCGCACACTCTAAGGTAATTCATCTTACAATTTACGAGTACACATATTAGAGTCACTAAATTCACAAGTTCATATTATACAGTTCCTGGGTGTATCCATATGTAAACTCACTTATTTGTTTTATTTTTTTGAAGCATTTCGTTCTCCCAATATTTCAAGAAAAATTAATCTCTCTCTCTCTCTCTCTCTCTAGAATGATTTTAGCATTCACAAATATGCTTGGATTTATTTAATAGTATCACTCTTATGCTCTCTTAAAACAATTGGTTCCAGGGTTATTCTGATAATTTGGGGATTCCACTTATAGTTCCAAGAGACATATACTCAATTGATCTTGATACATTTAATTTATTTGAATCCATTTACAGAAATCAAATTAAAACTCGAATCTAAGACAGAAATCAATGAAAAATATAGAAAAAATTGCAGAATTTGGAATGAAAAAAGTAAGAACTTACGGATTAGGAGTAAAAACAGAGACGATTGGATTAGAATTACTATAAATCTAGGGTTTACTCTTCATTTGGAGATCTCTGAAAGAAGAAAAATTCGGGGATTGAGATTGATATGAGCTTCCCATCGTCGGATTTTCTTCCTGTTTGTTGTTACACCCAAAATAATGGAAAATAAAAAAACCAAAATTTGAATCAGTATAACAAGAAGGAGAAACCCATATAACTAACACAATTTCTTTTTTACCATCTTAAGAAATGCTAAATTGAATTAAAAATAAAATAAAAATAATAATAATACGAGATCTCAAGGATCTTTAGTACTAATTCGCGTCTCTCTTTATCCTTGATCTGGATTATTTCGAGATTGATATGAGCGGAAGAAAAATCAGGAAAAAAAAATGGAGGGGAAGTTTACGAGAACTTTTATTTTGATAACCACCAAGGCGAGAGAATCATAGTTTTTTTTTTTTGAGTTCTTTTTGGGAAGTTTCTGGATCTGATTACAAACCGTAGGATGGCGATTATCAAAGGTATAAAATGACTATGTAGTTTAACAGTTTTTATCGGATAGGTGTTGAAATTTGTGGAGAGGGTGGGTGGCGATAGAAATGAAAAGATGGACATATGACTACTGTTCTTTTTTACCGGGAGATTATATGACAAATCACAACTGTAAAACATTTAATTACAAGCCATATCCGTCATTTTTCACGTGGCCCAAGTGTCCTAAAAAACAAGTTTTGGACTAGTGAAAGGAATGTCGACATGGATCACCATCACCTTGTGCTCCATCCACTGACCGACATCACCTTGTGCTCCATCCACTGACCGATAGCCAACTTGTGCTCCATCCACTGACCGACAGCCATCAAGTCATATATTACAAATCTCCACCTTGACTTGAATACCATCACCGCTCATCATCATCGTCTTCGCTCAGCCCCACAAAGGCTCTCAACACCTGTTGACACCAACCAAGTCCAAGCAGCGCTTGAACTTGATACTTGGAAGTGGCTTCGTCAACATGTCTGCAGGGTTATCCGCTGTAGGAACCTTTAGCATCGCTATCCTACCTTTCTCAACTGCATCCTTGATAAAATGATACCTGACATCGATGTGCATCGTTCTCTCATGATACATCTGGTTCTCGGTCAAGTGAATGGCACTTTGAATATCACAGAACAAAGTTGCATTCTCTTGCTTGAAACCCAAATCACCAACTAAACCCATCAACCATATACCTTCCTTCACTGCTTCCGCAGCTGCCATGCCATGTACTCTGCCTCAGTTGTAGCCAATGCAACTGTGCTTTGCAAAACCGACCTCCAACTGATAGTACTACCACACAATGTAAAAGTATAACCTGTCAATGACCTTCTTCTATCAAGATCACCTGCATAATCAGAATCAACATAACCCACAATATTTGTCGAATCACCATAGTGTTTATCAAACACTAAACCAACATCTGTACTTCCCCTTAGATACTTCAAAATCCACTTTAAAGCTTTCCAATGAGCCTTCCCGGGACTTCACATGTATCTACTTACCACACTCACAGCTTGTGCGATATCCGGCCTTGTACAAACCATAGCATACATGATGCTACCAACTGCGCTTGCATATGGAACTCGAGACATATACTCTGCCTCATCTGCAGTTTGAGGTGATCGCTTTCTAGAAAGTTTAAAATGAGCTTCCAAAGGAGTACTTACTGGTTTTGCATCTTTCATACCAAACCGCTCCAACACCTTCTCGATGTAAGCTTTCTGGGACGCACGCAAATTTCCTTCATCTCGGTTTCTATGAATCTCCATGCCCAATATCTTCTTTGCTGCACCCAAATCCATCATCTCTGACATGTCTTTGCAAGAAATCAACATATCATCAACATACAAGAGTAAATACACAAATGAACCATCTTGGAGTTTCCTGTGATATACACAACTATCATACTTACTCCTTTCATAGCCATTTTCCACCATAAACGTATCAAAACGTTTATACCACTGCCTTGGTGATTGATTCAAACCATACAAAGATTTCTTCAACAAACATACATGATCTTCTTTTCCAGGAACTTCAAACCCCTTTGGTTGTTGCATATAAATACGCTCTTCCAAATCACCATGAAGGAAAGATGTCTTAACATCTAGTTGTTCTAACTCTAGATCTTTCAAAGAAACTATAGAAAGCAATTTTCTAATATAACTATGTTTAACAACAGGAGAGAATACATCATTGTAGTCAATTCCTTCTATTTGCGTAAACCCCTTTGCCACAAGCCTTGCCTTGTACCTTGTTCCTTCACCATCTGAAGTACCTTGTTTCTTCTTGAAGACCCATTTTCTTCCAACAATCTTCTGCCCTTTTGGTCTTGCAACTATCTCCCAAGTGCCATTCTTGTTAAGAGACTCAATTTCTTCAATTGCAGATGCTCCCCATTCTGCTGATTCTTCACCACCGATTGCTTCTTCATAGGTTGTTGGATCATCCCTATCTATGCTCTCACCCACTGCAAATGCATATGCAACCAAATCAGCATGGCCGTATCTCTGAGGTGCTTTAACTTGCCTCCTCTCTCTGTCTCTTGCAAGATTGTACTCATGACCTTGTGCTTCTTCTTCCTGGGCAGGTTCTTGCACAATATCTTGATCATCATCATCATCAGAAACAACAGTCTTATTGCTTCGTTGAACTTAAACCTCAAGTTCCACCTTGTCACCAAGCTCCACCTTATCACTAACACCCTCTTCAGCTTCTCCATCTAGTTCTTCATTCTTTGTCTTCAACATCGATTGCTCATCAAATTTCACATCTCTGCTGATAAGAAACTTGTTTGATATTTCTGCTGGACACCATAACCTGTAGCCTTTCACGCCCTTTGCATACCCAAGAAATATACACTTCTTTTCTCTAGGCTCTAGCTTCCCCTCATTCACATGAGCATAGTATGGACATCCGAATATCTTCAAGTCTTCATAGTTAGCATGGGAACCTGTCCAAACTTCATTTGGAGTCTTGCACTCAATGGAAGTCGATGGAGACATGTTCACTAAATAAGATGATGTGTTTTCTGCTTCTGCCCAAAACTGCTTCGGTAACCCGGAATTGGAGAGCATGCACCGTGCCTTCTCCATTATGGTTCTGTTCATCCTTTCTGCAACACCATTTTGCTGTGGTGTTTTTCTGACTGTGCGGTGTCTCACAATCCCTTGCTCCTTGCAGAACTCATTGAACTCACCCCCACAAAATTCCAAACCATTGTCTGTCCTCAAGCACTTGATTTGTCTTCCGGTTTGCTTCTCAACCATAGTCTTCAATTGCTTGAACTTGACAAAAGTTTCATCTTTGTGTTTAAGTATGAATACCCATACTTTACTTGAGAAATCATCAATGAACGTCATCATATATTTACCACCAAATGTGAATCGACCCGAAAAGAACCCCAAAGATCAGAATGAATATAATCCAGAATACCTTTGGTGTTATGAATAGCTGTACTAAACTTGACTCTATACTGCTTTCCAAAGACACAATGTTCACAGAAATCAATCTTGCCTGTTTTATGACCAAAAAGCAATCCCTGCTTCCTCAAAACAGCCAACCCCCTCTCGCTCATATGCCCTAGCCTCATATGCCACAACTTGGTAGTATCATCATCAGAAATTGAAGAACATACAGATGCATCACCCGTCACAGGAGTACCTTGCAGCGTATAAAGACCATTAATTCTCTCGCCCTTAATAATTGTAAGACTTCCTCTTGAGACACGAATAACTCCACCTTCACCTTGATACTTGCATCCATTTGAATCAAGCGTACCCAAAGAAATAAGATTTCTTCTCAGGTCCTGAACATGCCTAACTTTAGTTAAAGTCCTCACCATACCGTCATACATCTTAATTTTAATTGTACCTACACCCACCACTTTACAAGTGACATTGTTTCCCATAAGAACTTTACCACCTTCTCTAGCTTGAGAAGTAGTAAACCACTCTTTATGAGGACACATGTGAAAAGTACACCCCGAATCAAGAACCCACCCATTCTCCGAGCTTTCGGTATGAACCGCTCCATCATCACTTTCTGCTTCAACATTTGCTGCGGTCCCTTGGTTGATATTCTTCTCGACATTCTTCAATTTTGGACAATCCTTCTTGAAATACCCCTTTTCCTTACAATGAAAGCAATAGAATTTACCGGATTTTGATTTAGACCTTGACTTTGATCTACTCCTATCAAATCCGCCTTTTTGGTTTCCTCTTCCTTTAACGAACAACCCATCTCCCTAATTATCTTTATCGTCGATACCCGTCTTCTTTAACTCCTTAGAGTTCAAGGCCTCTTTAACGTCTTCCATGGAAATTGTATTTTTTCCATACATTACGGTATCAACAAAATTTTCATAAGATGGTGGTAAGGAACAAAGAAAACCCAAAGCTTGGTCTTCATCTTCAATTTTGACCTCAATATTTGCCAAATCCAAGAGAATTTTATTATAATCATCAATATGATTTATAAGAGACGTTCCTTCATGCATTCTAAGAGTATGTAATTTCTTCTTAAGATATAAACGATTAGTTACAGATTTAGTCATATACCTTTTTTTCAACTTGTTCCATAGCCCGTCCAGTGTCGTTTCCGCCACCACTTCTCTCAAGACCTCGTTGCTCAAACACAATAGAATTAATCCATGTGCTTTCTCCAGGTGATCTTCCTTTTCTTTATTCTTCAATGTTTCTGCTAGAGCCGTTTTCCCCTTGAAAGTTTTCACCAAACCTTGTTGCACCAAAACAGCCCTCATCTTTATCCTCCATAAATTGAAATCATTTCTTCCATCAAATTTATCAATCTCATACTTTGCCGCCATCGTAGATCGTTTTTACCCGGAGCTCTGATACCAATTTGTTATGACCAACGGATCTTCCAAGCACAATCAATAGAGAATTGAAATAGAAATGAAAACAAATGTAAAACAGATACACACAACACAAGTATTTATAGTGGTTCAATCAAGATGATCTACATCCACTTTGGAAGACGACGATAGCGTTGCACTATGATTTGAAACAAGGTTACAAGAGTATAAACTCTTCTCTCAAGAATAAGACCTTACTCTCTCTATTAGCATACACTACTAATGTTTCTCTAACTCTTTTTTTTTCTAAAAATGATTTTGGGATGATTAGAACAATGAAACTACAAGGGGATTATATAGCATTGGAAGCAAAGGAATGTCGACATGGATCACCATCTCCTTGTGCTCCATCCACTGACCGACATCACCTTGTTCTCCATCCACTGACCGACAGCCACCTTGTGCTCCATCCACTGACCGACAGCCATCAAGTCATATATTACACAAAATCAAATGAGATGGACACATGATACAACAGGCTCATAAGGCAGTATAGGATTTAGTCATGGAATTCGAAAGGCTAACAAAAATAGTATGAAATCAAAATTTGGACCGCTGGGTCATTGGGTCGATTCCGGGTTACAAGCCATTGCATAACTCAACTCGATCAAAAATGAACAGAGACTCAAGAGATAACTCCTTCACGTTACATGTATGTGATACAAAAAATCTATAACTCTGGGCGTGGGAATTCAAATGATCAGAAGTCGCACGTAAATGATGGAGACATCGACTTTCAAGCTCAATGACAAGATATCTTGAAATGAGAGGAAAAAACTTGGCATGGTTCTCAAGGCCAATGTAGATCACTTAGTGCAGTTCCAACGAACATCTTTCAGGTACAATTACAAACTTAGCGACATCCTCATAATATATGCACCGCGTTCAACATTCCAACTGATTTTGTACTTGAGACCAAGGGTAACACCTAATCACATTGCATTCAACCTGTCATAAGACATTCGCTTTCAGGAAAAGCACTTAACCGAGCAACTCTTATCCAGATCTTCCTGTTGGAATAACTATTAGGTGAGTGAAGTTCAAAATGCAGCTTACATTAACATTTGATTTTATGTCTATAGCTGTGCAGCTATTACACTGGAATCGAACTGCAGAAGCAATATACGCAGCATCACAGAAAACATAAAATGCAGCTGAGAGTGAATCTTAATCAATAATGTCCTGGTCGACACCTGCGCTATATGGATGATACTGAAACATGACTAACCAGTCATAAATAAAGCTGAATGTAGACATGCTTCCACAAAAAAAGTTCATTTCAGCTGAGGTGAAAACATAACAGAACTTCACCATACGATGATATCCAAAAAAATCAAAACAAGAAACAAAGGTAATACTGTATACTCTATTAGTTCCTGCGTTCCTCATTATGGTGGGATTTACACAACCGTTTACAAGACCGATTATATACATAGATTCACCAACAACTTGAAACTTTGTAATTCCTACATTATGTGGAAAAAAGAAACATTTTGTAACTGCCCATAATTCTACCATGTTGCTGCCATTTGTGGAAAATGTATTTTGGGAAGGCTTCAAGCAAAGGTACCGTTATCTGATTGAAGTATTCCACGGTGGCTGGTGACTTTGTAATTTCCTGGTGACTAAGATTCCACCTGTACCTACAAGATGATAAAAAGTGGCTGCTCCATCAGTATTCAATTTAAAATAACCTGCAGCTGGAAAAGTCCATCCACAATTGGTTAATATGGGAGGCAGAGCTACATTCAGTAGCTTTACTGAGCCTGATGCAAAACTGACTCAATGTTGAACTGCTGCCAATGAAATATAAGTTCATAGAGATCGAAATGAACCAGAAAATAAAAGGTATAATGTAGTTGGAAAGAGGCTTCAACGGTTTTAAGTGATAATGACAGTAAGTAAGAAGCCAGTCAAAATTAAGATGGTCTGTGGAGATATTAAATAACCCTTATTCTTATGGTCCTTATCCTGATGCCGACAATCTACAGAACATTCTAAGAAGACGTGATCCAATGATCTAACAGAATGTTCCAATCTAATAAATATCAAAGCGTTTTATGCATCCTTCATTTACAGAATAATGATGGATTTACTAGTTCCTTGCTATATCAGCTACAGCCCTACATTCAGCTTACAACATTATTCCAGAATGCACAAGTTACATGCTAAATTTGTAAGCTGTCATCACACTCATTAGCCGCCGCATTATGCACCAAGTCAAATCTTATGTGGAATATGCACCTTATCTTATCTGATCTTACGTTTTACCATCTACCACATTCAAAAAGTTCAATCTGATGCTTAGACAGTTATTTAGATATAAAAACTAGCAAATAGTCACAAAATTTGGTTCTCCTTAGCATTTTTTGCGTTGTGAAGATGTCTCACCCTGTTCTTTTTCGAAAGCCTCTTTCAAGCCCTGCATCTGACAAGTTTTTACATCCACAATTATTTTTTATTTCTGCTCTAACCCTTTTTTAAGTCTAGCCATGAAAACGAATGCGAATATTCAACTTACATGAAGGAGAGAACAAGGGGCGAAGAATGATATAGTTTCTGAGCACATTAGCATTGCAATTGAATCAAGAGTAGAGAATCCATGGTCTGTTCCAGCTTCCAGTACTTCTAGTAGATTGGCAATTCTTCGATGATATTTATTCTTTAATAAGCTGTTATAGCAAACCATACTTATATGATCAGCCAACAATATTCGCACCAAGGAAATGGACAACTCACTAGTTTCACATCAACAAGAAGATGTCTTGAAATGTCGAAATGTACTTACAAAAATTCAGGAATACAGGAATTCCAAGTTATGAAATCTACCTATTCCAAGTCTCTTAATTGTTAATTGATTGTTTCACAAATTCATTCCAACAAAAATCAAACAAATACTTTATACATCTTAGCTTATCTTATCTTATCTTAACGTCTACCAAATGCAAAGAGTTTCATCAACTGATTTTTACACTTCCATATGGATATGAAACTCACCACATGATAGCTGAATAGTAAAGTATTCCCTATACTGTTTAGATAGCCCAACTAATCGTGGTGCACCTTTTTTCAATGATCTTTTGGAAGCTGCTGGTAGCAAACCAGACCTGTATGATCGGCCAACAACATTCACATCTAGTTTCACATCAACAGGAAGATGTCTTGAAATGTCGAAATGTATTTCTTAAAGAAATTCAAGAATTCAAGATTCACACATGTTTTAAGAAAAAAAAGTCTACAGAATCTGTCCCTCAACTGTTAATCGATTGGTTTTGAGAATTCATTTTAAGGAATTACGTAACAATTTATACATCTTATCGTTTTTTGCTCAGCAATTTATACATCTTATCATATCTAGCAAATCCAAACAGTTTCATCATCTTATTCTTAGACATTCATATGAATATGAAAACTCACTGCTGCTTCTAAATTTGCTTCCTTGTTGTTCTCTTTCAAAGCACCTGCATACTGAGATGTTGATAAATATGAAATCAGTACATCAGAATCATTAGTAGATGTTTAAAGAAGATAATTGTATATATTAGGGAATGAAAGGGAACAAGTAAACTAAACTTACCTAAAAAGAGGAACTAAGATGGTTCCCGTTCCATGCCACAGCACATTTCGGGTTACACCAGCAAATTCTACAGTTAAGTTGCTGATTTTTGGATTACGAGCAAGTATCTCAATCATTTTGACGGTTCCTATCATAAACAAACTCTGATAAAAAACAATTCAAATCAAAGTAAGAACACTAATTCAATTCAATTGTAGGTTGAAAGTAAAATTAATAGAAATTTGTTGAGTTGAACCATAAAAATCTTTTCAGATCATTTACCTCTAACTTTATTTCTATCAGAATTATAAACAAACTCTGATAAATATTATACGAGAATACGCACCGGAGTATAAGGTTGGTTCAAATAGTTGGAAGAATAGAATTATAAACAAACTCTGATAATAAATCAAACCGGTTTTTCCTAATAGATGATAACCACTATAATTATATATATAATCCCCTAACCCGGTGCATACGCACCGGAGTATAAGGTGGAGTTATGTCAATATAAAGAAATGTGGCTCATTTTTTTGATTTTCCTCAAAAGAAAAAATTGGAGACCTTCATACGCCTTTTTTGACGTCATTCTTACTTGTCTATAGTACACTTTCTTCATTAGTGTCACTCATACCATCTTAGCACTGGTCTCATCACAAATCATGTTGATGAAGAAGACTTCTCCAAAACCCATTATGAACTGGATGAACTTGAATATTAGTTTCGTCACAACCACATTGACATCTGCTTTTTTGTTTTTACTGAAAGGTACCAATTTCTTGGTTTGGTTTCACTATTGAAATAACTTGACAAACATAGGTCCTTGGTGTTTGACATTCTATGAAGACTTGAGGATGCTTCCTTTAGGAGGGTGTGATATGGTGCTTGGTATCACTCAAAATGATGAGTTGCAATGCTTTGAAAAATTTCTTATCAAAAAGTTCCCATGGGCTTATGGGACAACTCTCCTCAATATCACTCTCTGAAATTCCAACCTCAGTGCCTGAACCCATTACAAAACTCATTCAAGAGTTCCCATATATATTTGATGAGCCAAAACAGTTACCTCCCACAAGGAGTTTAGATCACTCAATTCCACCGAAACCAAATTCAGAACCAGTTAACCTTATGCCATATAAATGCCCCTACACACAAAAGGGAGTTGTAGAGCAATTGGTCAAGGAGATGTTGAAATCTGGGATTATACAAAACATCCACAGTCTATTTGTCGTTCCAATATTATTAGTCAAAAAGAAGGACAATTCATAGAGGTTCTGTGTGGACTAAAGAAGGCTTAATGAGATTACTATAAAGTATAAATTTCCTATACCCATTATTGATGAGTTGTTGGATGAATTACAAGGGTTCTTTATATTTTGAAAGATTGATCTCAGGGCTGGATACCATCAGACATTTACAAGACTGCCTTTAGGACTCACCAATGCTCCAGCCACATTTAAAGCCCTTACGAATGAAGTATTTCAACCTTACTTGAGAAGGTTTGTGCTAGTATTTTTTTAATGACATTTTGGTTTATAGCTCATCAATGCAAGAACATTTAGAGCACCTTCACATTGTGTTCTCCTTACTAAGGGAACACCAGTTACATTCCAAGTTATCTAAATGTTGCTTTGTCCAAAAGGAACTTGAGTACTTGGGCCATATTGTCACAGCCGATGGAGTAGCTGCATATCCAAAAAAAATTGCTAGATCAGATCAGCAGTTTTTATACATTATGTATGCGGTAAAGAGAAATATTTTTGAAAGGTGATTAGAACTCGGTTGAAATCTAGAATATACCTGAACTCCAGACCTACTTGGAGATTCGATAAAGCCCACAACTTTAATCAACATATAATCATCATTTTTACTATCAAAACAGCGCACTCACTGGGTTTTTATCTTAAAACTTCTTAATGCTCTGATTTTATATATCTCCGGAATTGAACAACCAAAGACATTGAACATTGTCTTGGCGCAAAATGTCTGCTGATTGATATTGGATGTTGACCGGGGTAAATTGTGAAATTCCCTCCATATTTCAACTGAAGCATGCATCGTGCAGCACCGCAGGACCAAGAGTTGCTTAAGTAACCCAATCCTGTAACATAATGTTCTATAAGATCATCAGCGGTTGATAATAGGAATCTAAGACCAATTAAATAAATTATCTAACGTACCAAATCACAAAGAACACAGATAATATCTGGCATAAGATATTTACTCCTTGAATCATTGAAAATAACCAACTTTAATCGTGAGTTGGAACACTTCGCATCTACATCCTTGGCCACATTTTTTTCAATGGTTCAGCAACTGTAAAGATGGAGGAGATACAAAGATGGAGCCACGGAGGAGGTGTTAAGTTGAGAGAAAAACCAAAAGCCAAAAACCGAAAATCTATTTCTGAAGTTGTGCGTGATAAAAAAGGAAAAATCCCATCCAATGAACTTCAAGGTATACCTATTGACTTACAAATAATGTCTATTATTGAGAGTATCATTGTTGTGCAGATACGAAGGTATTTTACATCCTTCTTAAAACACTGCAAAGAAGCGGGATTTGCAGTTTCCTGATAAGCGTGTGTTATGTGATCGCATAATTATTTATACAGCGGATTAGTCATGTCGGTAAAGCCTTCGGGTGTGTATGGAAGAGAGTTCAATTTTGTGCACACTCCTTTAAAGAGTGTGCACGTAACAAAACAACTTAATTGGTTGGTTTGAAACAAACGTTATCTATTTAGTAAAAAAAAAAAAAAATTCAATTTCAATTTTAATTTAATCTTAAAATAGGTAAGAAGGATATGCTGTATCTACTTATTCCCTAAAATATATCGTAAAATTGGAAGTTATAATTAAGACATTTTTATATTTTAGGTGAAATTCAACAATCATCATGTATACCAAAGAAACAAGTGATGATCAGTTGATCATCATGCCTGTACGAAAAGAAATTCAACAATCTACAACTATTACTGCATCCCGGCTAAGTGTTTTTTTTTTTTTTTTTGCCCTTGAGGTTATGGGAAAACAATCACTACTGAATTAAAATTTAATAATAGTAATTAACAATAGTAAATAACTATTATAATCTTGTTAGCTTGGTATTTGATCATAGTTACGGAACACTTCTTTTTTTTCTAGAAAAAGAACAGAACAAGTAATTTTGATTAAATTTTTTACAAGAAAAATGTAGGTACATTACAAAAAAAATTTAAGAAGAAGATGAATTGTGAAAAATCCTTTAATAGACGGATTTATATGTCATTGACGCCTATTTGATCGACTTTGACATATTCCAGCATATCAAAATCACTTAATATAAATTCAATTGGACGTCGATCATCACAGCTTGTGATGATCAACTGATCATCACTTGTTTCTTTGGTATACATGATGATTGTTGAATTTCACCTAGAATATAAAAATGTCATAATTATAACTTCCAATTTTACGATATATTTTAGGGAATAAGTAGATACTGCATATCCTTCTTAAATATTTTAAGATTAAATTCAAATTAAAATTGAAAATATTTGTTTTTTACTAAATAGATAACGTTTGTTTCAAACCAACCAATTAGGTTGTTTTGTTACGTGCACACTCTTTAAAGGAGTGTGCACAAAATTGAACTCCTAAAATTGGATTTTTATTTGATTTACTTTCTTTTAAATCTTTAAAAAGGTAATAAAATATGAATCAATATCTAATAATACCTAAAATATAGGATTCCTAAAACAGAAAACCTTATTCATGCATTCATCACCAGCGCACGTTCATTCATTAGATGACATATGAGCCTGAAGAAAAAGATTCCGACTTGGATTAAGCATAATCGAGATTTGCGAAACATATGTTTAATGGTACTAATCACAACATGCAGCGCGCCATAGAGCTTTTCTCCAGCATATGTTGTCCGGACGTCAACATCGAGCTTACTGCCCCACATCCCATGAAGACCTTGGCAGTGATTTACTTTGATGTTGTCATGAAGGATTTGCCGGTTAAATTTTCCATGTCCTCTCGAGATTGTGCTATTTGGGAGTGCAATAAAGATATCCATGCACAAGACTACCTTAAGGCTATTCCTATTGAGGGGCTTAATCAGAGGTTTGGGGCTCGGGAATTTGGAGCAGTTTTACGGTATAGGCTTGGTATACCTCTTTTTGTGGATGGTAGACTTTGTGCTATTTGCAAGAGGGATATGGACTGTTATGGGGATCATGCCTTACACTGCGCACATGAGGTAGGCATCAAATTTCGTCACGATCTCGTGCGTGACATATTTGCAGATATGTGTTTTCGTGCAGGGGTGCCGGCTAGAAAAGAAGTAGATCTGGGTTTGTTGGCGGATGATGGGGGTTCTCTCCGCCCGGCTGATATTTTAGTCCTTAATTGGGAAAATGGGCGTGACAAGTGTTTGGATGTAACCGGTGTTTCACCATTCATCGGAGGAGGGGTGCACACATTTCGTCCAGGGTTAGCTATGAATAGGGCAGTTAAACGCAAGCATAAGAAATATTTGGAAAAATGCTTAGCCCATGGTTACAACTTCGGTACTTTAGCTTTTACTACTTTTGGTGAACTTTGCACTGAAACAATGGATTTCTTGAAAAGGCTTAATAATCAACTATCTAGATTTGATGTTAGTGCCAAGAAATGCAACTATTTCTTTCATAGATTAGGAATAGAAATTCAAAAAGGGGTTGGAGCCCAGCTTGTCGCTAGGCTGACAACTAGTTACTTGTAGTCCAATTTGTCTTGAATTTGGTGTTTGTAACAAAAACATTTCAATCAACAATAAAAAGACTAACTTGTCCCAAGGGTAGAGATTGAAATGTGAAAGATACACTCGTTAAGGAGTGTGCACGAATTCGCACTCGAATAATTCTATTCGTCCCACTATTTGAACCCACAGTCAAACCCACCACTGAGGTGGCGTTGACGTGTACGTGACTTTCTTATGTTCTGATGAGATCAATTTTGTGCACACTCCTCTAAAGAGTTTATATTTGACACATCATTTTGATTGGTTGTTTAGTTAGTTATTGGGCCCATTACCCTCCATGTTTAGAATTATGACACTCGTTACATAATTCCTTAAATGTAATCGACGGTGGAGATTGAAATGTTACGTGCACACTCGCCAAGGAGTGTGCACAAAATCGGACTCCAATTTTAGTAATTAGTTAGCCAACTGTTAAGAAGAGCCAATAGAATCATTTTGTTTTGTGCACACTCTAAAGGAGTGTGCACAAAATTAAACTCCACAATGACAACTTTTACAGTTACAGTAGTATGCAATTTTTGAATCGCTACAATAATCTCGGCTTACTCGGTTAGATTTTGGGTTACAAGTCATTGCGTAAAGCTTCACCACATGCACACCAATCAAAATGAAACTGAGACTAGGACAGTACACATCCCACTGTTAAAAAAAGTGTACAATATCGAGAAAAAAATTCTTGCATCTAAACTATCCCTGTTGTTGCAATTAAAACGAAGTCCATGCTAATGTTAACCAATAACCAATTTAGTCATATCAAGAACCATATAATTTAGTGAACAAACAAATCGGATAATACATAAAACTAGCTAGAGCTTCATCCTTCGTAGTTCGTATTGTTCTTACTTATGCTCGATTGGGGTTCCTAATGTGTTTAATATATTTCAAGAAGACACCAATGGAAAAGCAATACCAGTCCCCTATATGTTGCTTGAAACAAAATTTAAAGACCACGGCCGGCCCTGCTCTGGATGTTACAAAACCTCATAAATGAAAATAATATAAAGTAACAAAGCTTCATTACATCATCAGAGAAAAGCTGAACCAGAAAAGGAGGATTTGAAATCCTCACATGACTAGCAGCAAAGGAGATGAGCTACAACATCAGTATCTTTCAGAATGTGAACAAAAAAAAAAAAAAAAAAACTAGGGCACCTCACTGATCGCATTTACAAGACTGAAATATACATTGAGTCACCGACAACTTGAACCTTGGTTTGCGCACTTCTTTTATGGCCCGTAATTCTGCCATGTTAATTCTTCCATTCAGTCTTCTAAACTGCTGCTGATGGAATATAAAAGGTATAATGACACCAATTAAGAAGCCAATCCACATTCAGATGGGTAGAAGATCCAATAAAACCGGCGTTCTGTAGTGACCTAATACCAAAGCTGACAAACTATACTAACATTCTAAGAAGAAGTGATCCAATTAGACCTAATATCAGCGACGGATTAGACTCGCCCAAGTTGTGAATAAAAGAAACATCCTGGAAAAATGAGCTAGATCATCCATGGAACCAGACATAGCCCTTTTACACATAAGAGTCACCGGAAACTTGAAGCTTTGTAATTTCTATATTATGTGTTCCATCAGTATTCAATTTAACATAACCTACAGGTGGAAAAGTCCATCCAACGTATTTAAATAATATGAGAGGTGGAATCAGAGACACAGCTAAATTCAGTAGCTTTACTGAATTCCTGCTGCAAAACTGACTAAATTTTGAACTGCTGCTAATGAGATATAAGTTCATGGAGATCCAAATGAACCATAAAATAAAAGGTAAAATCCAGTTGGATAGAGGCTTCAATTGTTTTGAGTGATAATGATAGTAAGAGCCAGTAGTCAAAATTAAGATGGGGCTGAGGAGATAGTAAACCCTCATTCTGTACTGATCTTATCTCAATGCTGACAAACTACAGAACATTCTAATAGAAATTAAAACATTTTATGCTTTACCAGTCTTTCTCATAGGCATATGCTGTGAAAATTTATAATCAACTACGTTTTGTTTGGCTAACTGAGGCACAACACTCATTAGCCACCACATTATAGAACAAGACAAATCTCATGTCGAATGTGCACCTTCTCTTATGTTCTACCATCTACCACATTCAAAAAGTTCTCATCTGATAATCACAAGGATATAAAACTCACCAGATTTGATTCTTTGTAACCTTTTTGTTTTGCAATGAAGCCTCAGCCTGTTCTTTTGGGAAGCCTCTTTCAAGGTACGTACTATGTTTGACAAATATGAGAATCAGGACAAGTATTTTGGATCAATTCTTATTCTTTATTCTGCTCTAACATTTTAAGTCTAGCTCATGAAAAGGAACAAGAATATTAAACTTACATGAAGGAGAGAACAAGAGGCGGAGAATTTGATGATGAAATTAGCATTGCAATTGAATCAAAAGAAGAAATTCCAAAGCCTGTATACAGAGCCGATGGTTGAAGAGTTCAATATTCCATGTACTGCTCAGCTAATTCGCCATTGATTAGCAAACCACACCTGTATGACCGAACATATTTTCGATTAAGTTATGAGGAAATTTTTTGCGTACGAGATGCAAACAGCCTCGCAAAGCAGATTCTTTTTTGAGATTTTAGTCGCGACTTAGCAAAATTTTGAGTTACAAAATAAAATAATTTTGGACCATGGTGACAACTTTTACGGCTATGATTCCATTGTTAGATCATTACGAAAATTGGCCACGGAAGCATTGATTAGGGAGAAGGTGCTATCTTCACGAATAATTTCAGCATTATATGCGATTACAGTTTTTGTATATAGAAGACACACTCAACGCATCGTGAACACAGAAAGTGCAGGGCTTCAATAAAGAAACGAAATTCAGAAGTGGACATCGCACGGTTGGCCCTGAGATATGGAACCTCCTTAATGGAATAAAGAACCTCATAAATGGATAAGACTTTAGCAAGCACCTACAAAACCTCAGGTAAAAAACATAACGCGAAATAGATGTTCACCATATGATATTCAAAACAAGAATAAAAAATTCATACACTTTATTATCCTGGCTTGATTGGGGTATACTCAGATTAATTGGGGTATACCCAATAAGACAAAATATGGTCATTTTGAAGTAAAAAAGGTCATCCCTTAACCAAATATTTTCAAAATGGCAAAATTACCCTCGTTTAATTAACACTAAAATTTTGATTATATTAATTAATTAAATTTAAATTGATTGAATAGATTAAAACTTATGAATTTAAGTTATGAAATTTTGTTTTTGATTGAATTTTTGTGGGATGATTTTTGATGAATTTTTTTTTTTTTTTTTAGAATAGCTCTTGCAATGAAAATCAAATACACAACCGAAACACTTCTAAGGAGGGGATTACAAAAATGTTGTATGAAATCATACTCAAAATTACATCAGAAATCAACACTTTCAGTTCTGAAAGTATGAAAAGTCGGCAAGGTCGACTAATGAAGATCATGCCGGCCAAAAGTGGACCGGCAAGGTCTTCATCGTCGACCTCGCCATCCAAATATGGCCGGCATGGTATTCATCGTCGACCTCGCCGACCAAATATGGCCGGCATGGTCTTCATAGTCGACCTTGCCGAATTTTGTTTTTTGACATACAGGAGATGACATAAAAAAATTATTGCCCGGCAAGGTATTCAGAAAATACCATGTCGGCTGTGCAATTTCTAAAACGAAGCTAGTTTATTGGTCCCAAGAAGCAACAACTACATATTCATTGGATAGCAATCTTTCGGTGGATAGTTCAAGTCCATGAGCCGTGACTAATTTCCTCCGAAGAAAGAAAAAAAGAAGGTTTCAAATCATGCACTTTATAAATGTTATTGCTCTAGTCAAGTTCGAGTCAAGTAGTGATTGATTGTTTGCATGGTGGGACTTAAAGGGGTTAAGATTCTTAAGTAACAAGGGTGGTTTTATTTCCTTTCTGAGTTTCAACTACCCATATGATGATTATATTGATTGAGGAGCAAAAATATGTTTTTGGCCAGCAAGGTTTTCAGAAAATACCCTGCCGGCTGTTTTTGGCCGGCAAGGTATTCAGAAAATACCCTGCCGGCTATATTTGGCAGGCAAGGTCTTCAAAAAATACCCTGCCGGCTGTTGAAAAAATTTACAGCCGCCGCCATGGCTATTATGAAAAGTCGGCAAGATATGCATGTCACGACCTTGCCGGCCGAAAACACAGAAATCATAATTTTCGATTTATAACCTAATATGACAATCAAATCACACAACACAATGATGGGTTTGAGTTTAAACATCATTTATAGTCTTCTTTTTGCTGGTAGAGTCAACAATATTTTTGGAAAATCAAAGTTCAAGATTTTTATATGGCTTTGGTTGATGGAAGATGAAGATGAAGAAGAGAAGATTAAGAGTTGTTTAGTTTTTTAATTTTAGGGTTAATGAAATTAAGAAATTGGTTTATTTTTAAGATTTAATTAGTTAAAGGGTATCAAAGTAAAAGCACTCTTTTTAAAAATGACACACCATGTCCCCTTAGAATTGGGTATACCCCAATTAATCTAGGTATAGCCCAATCAAGCCAGGTTTATTATCTGCCTTCCTCATTTTTAATTTTTTTTGCCAAGTGAAAGAATTAACAACAGGACTAAGTAGGCTTGGTTCCACATTCTAAGTGATATTGTTGCTTTAGCTCATCTCCTTCTGTTAGTGAGATGAACCAAGGCACCTCACGAAACCCAATTACAAGACACCTACAACCCTGCCATGTTGCTGCCATCGTGGAAAATGTGTTTTGGCAGACGCCGCAAGATAAAGGGACCATTGTTTGATTGAAGCGTTTCACCAACAACTACAAGATGATTAGATGTGAGTGCTCCATCAGTATTTTTCAGTTTGCCGGTGGAATATAGCTTTACTGATGGAATATAGCTTGGTTCATGGATATCCAAAGGAACCATAAAATAAAAGGTATAATGCAGTTGTAGAGAGGCTTCAATTGTTTTGGGTGAAACACGAATTGCAGCAGCTTTCAATATTATTAAATTCTCTAGTTACTCACATAACAAGTTTAGAGCTGTAATGCTAAACCTGGCTGTGGTGAATCAACCAGGAGACTGGAATCTGACATTCAGGTCAGCATTGAAGGAATCTCTGCTTGCATCTGCTTGTATCTGTTGTACTTAATGGTTTCTTCAAAGGAGTTTCTGCTGCAGGCATTGACTGGACAAACTGACTGCTGTTCTTGGAAACTTAATCCTCCATTTGAGGATTTGTTGGAGATTCTGTAATTAGTTGCTGAGGTCAAGTTGGCCTAACCGTTTTACCCATCTGAGAGGTTGTCAAGTTAAACCCAGGTGCACCATTAACACCATTAATCGGGTCCTTAAATCCGGCGTTCCGATGAATTTGAAATTGAGGGTTTGGCCTCATCCCACCAATTCCATTGTTAGTCTTAGTAAGCACCCCATCGCAACTCAGGGAAGAATAAGAAGATCTTTTGGGAATCGTTCTGTTTGGAAGGACACACATCTGACGATTAGTCACATGAAGGTTCTGGCTTCTACAATGATCTTTCTCCTGTAGTAGTAATAGTGGCGAAGGCGTTAATGACGGAGCCTATTTAAAGCGCAAAATTTTAAGTGCATGTACTGAGGCGTCTAATCATTAGAAAAAAATAAGCCCTTAAAAATCTTTAGAAAAAAAATATAATGATCAATCTCCAACTAGTCTCTCTTTTTACTCTTCTTGGCAATAGCCGTTTAATCATTTAGATCTCTTGATTTCTATTATTTGATTGCATCGCTCTCACGAAAGTGTTTGGAGGGGCTTACTATGTAGTTTAGTTGAACAATTTAGGTTCACAAACAACATTTTGGAAGGACAAGTAATTGCTTTGACCGTTCTCTTATGTGGGTCCTTCTCGTTCAGTGATGAGGGTGTTAGATATACCGTACTACAACTGGTGGGTTGAGTGTCTCGCTGGCCAATATTACGTACAGATTTTTTTTATCTAGTTGCTCTATTTCTTAATAAAAAATAATAATTTCTTAATATAGTAATTGG
The DNA here is from genome assembly GCA_023529315.1 of Papaver bracteatum. NCBI lineage: Eukaryota > Viridiplantae > Streptophyta > Magnoliopsida > Ranunculales > Papaveraceae > Papaver > Papaver bracteatum. The sequence goes on from JAJJWX010001218.1 coordinate 85,424, forward strand.
AAATTGAAAAAATCTGGTACAGCTCCAACGTAATTTCCAAATGTGTATCCTTGTTTTCATTCCCATTAACATTACGTTGGTTTTCTTATCATAGCGTTCATGTCCTGATGTTTCCATATTTTCAAATTAGGGCTCGAATCTAATTTGCTTATGTACACCACCTTCGTTAAAAATCGATAATGGCACATCACTTTATACTCAATGCATGGTTGATTTACTTGCAGGATTACCTCATGTCAATAATCAAAGCAAGTATGCAAAAAATGTAAAGGATTAGTATTTTGCGGGTTCAGATGAACGCCAACTAGATTTTGTGACAGATAGGAGCTCTAGTCAAATTACTGCCATCCTCGTTTTGTATTTCGTTCATATGAACTTGTTCAAGTCAAGTCATTTTAGTATTTTCGGTTTCTGCATCTTTGGGACTAGACTGCCTAGGTTTCTATGTGATACTGCAAGTGCAAGCTATTTTTGCGTAATGACTGCCTAGGTTGGGTGAACCAATTAGATCAGGACCGAAGCTTAGAATATTATGTCTATGACGTAAATATGTTTACAGAACCAACATGTCTCAAGCACGGATTTGGCCAATTTATTTAATTGGCCTTGCGGACACCTAGTCCCGCAATTAGATCAGGACCGAAGCTTAGAATATTATGTCTATGACGTAAATATGTTTACAGACCTTGACTTTGACTATCTTTCACCACACTTATTCAATTAGCATTAAGATATCTCCTCGCAGATCAGTTGCAGGGAACAGTTGTGTTTTGATCAAATGAGTAAATGGGTAAATGAGTAGTCAAAATTTACCAACAGTAGTCCATCTTGAATGTTGATTGATTATGGCAAATGAGGAATAATTTTATCAAATGGGTAATTTGCATCTGATTGTTAAGTGGTGATAAACAACTTGGAGATCAAATCACATTGTTGAGTAAGTCCATCTTAAAGGATTTGGGAAATGAGCAGCTCCTGGACCAGATGGTTATCCTATTCTTTTCTTCTTTCAAATGCTGGGGGTTTTTGAAACAGTGCATGAACTATATACTAGTACCATACAAGAAACCCTACATCTAATTCTTCTTCTTCATTTCCCCTTCCCTCCTCTCTAACTCTCTCCAGCGCCGCCTCAAACCATAAGATCGTCAGATCCGAGATCTATGGAAAACCAGGATGTTCTTTCATATGGGAAGGTGTCGGAGGAACAACAACAACACTAGTCCATCTGATTCAATTAGCATTAAGATATCTCCTCGCAGATCAGTTGCAGGGAACAGTTGTGTTTTGATCAAATGAGTAAATGGGTAAATGAGTAGTCAAAATTTACCAACAGTAGTCCATCTTGAATGTTGATTGATTATGGCAAATGAGGAATAATTTTATCAAATGGGTAATTTGCATCTGATTGTTAAGTGGTGATAAACAAATCTAGAAACTAGATTTGTTTTCTTTTTTTAAATTAATCTAATCTAAAGATATGATGATTATATTAGTTTCCCTATTGTTTTGATTGTTTGTATTAGCTCTATCTGATCATTCTCTCTATCTCTAATCTGTGATGTTTGATTATTGTCTTATAGTTTGATTTTTTTTTTTTTTAGTGTAAAGTTTATGATTGATTTATATTATGTGATTGGTTCAGATGATTGAATTAGTTGTGTACAGATGCAATCAATGCTTTATTGTACCAAGATTAGAGTTTATGGACCTTAATATTGATATTGAAAGTGAAAGTGCTCAAGTAGGATTCGCATTGATTTTCATTAACATGATCACAACCAGCTACATCAATAATCGCAGCTATCATATTTAATCGTTTTTTAATAGTTTTCATCTTTTTTTATGAATAGCCGGTGATGTAAGGATAATATTTGTTACTCTTAACGGGTTTATCCCATATAAGGATTATTTTCCACCAAGATCTCTGAGGCTACTCTTAATTCGAATCTTCTTTTTATAGTTATAATCAAGGAAGTTGCAATCTTAGAGTTAGAGCTAGATTCTGCAAGAAAATCACCATGAAAGTTGTTCTTGTTCACCATGAATTGAGCCTCCCCAGCTGTGCTACCTTCATCCCATAATGTTATAATGATGTACAACTACCCTCAATGATATACATCCTGAGTCTGCCCATATTACTTTATCTTAGTTTTAGTTTCCGAAAGCGTTTGATGGTACTACCAGGATTTTAAATTTGAAACATAAGATTTAAAGTAGTCTAAAATGCAAGTGTTGTGAACTTCAGCTAGTGTTAAATTTTGCTTTTTTGCTATGTTCAGTAGTACACTTTTTGTAATCCATTGGACGCATGTTTTCGATGATGTCTGTATAGAATTACCTTATGTTGGCCGAGAATCTAAAAAATTGCATTACCCCTTGTTCCGTAAAAAGGCACGGTAATCAGGTATTGAAGAAGATTACCCACTCGATTAAGGTATAAATCGATTCTAAACTCCTAAATTTATTTCATGTTCAAAATTTTGTGTTGTTTTTATTCATTAGGTCAAGAATTCAGTGGACGAGGTGTACAAGGCACTAAGGATCCGTGATCATCGCAAATATGATCACTGAAATGATTTTACCGAATTGATCAAGGTCTTGGAATGAGACCATTTACTTAGTTCGCAGTATTGATTATGTACAATTTGTATTCGTCGACTTTCTTGTGTAGTGATGCTGCTAAGTTTAGGTGTTACTGAGCTTCTGAGTTCAGTGTCTTGAGATGGCTTTATAAGCTCTGAGTGAAGATCTTTATTGCCACATCTGGTTTTGACCGAGTGATCACAAATTTGTTAAGTCATTGCATTTTTCTTTTTCAGCATCTTTGTGTTGTCTAGCTAATTATTTGGGCTGAACTAGTTTGGTCAGGAATTTCGAATTAATTGGTCTATGATACAGTTATATTCATTAAATTAACATGTTGAGAGGGGTCAAAATAGCTGGGATTTGAATTCTGAAGAATCTGTATCGGAACGATATGGTGTAAACTCATGTTGTGTGGTGCAGAGTGTTGAGTTGGTATAGAAATGCCTGGGATTTGAGTTAAGTAGAATCTGTAACTGAACAATATTTTCTATATTTAAAGGTGACTCTTTAAAAGGGAAGTATGCTATTTTTGATATATTTGCTTCCTTCCCATGAATTCAAGAGGTTTAGTTGTAAGATCTTAAATGATTTTTAGAGTATTTTTGCATATGCTCCGAACATGTTACCTCAACTATGGTTTCAAGTGAAAGTATTTTTGCTCTAGTGCCAATTTTATTTGCGGCGCACCTAGTCTTCCATGACCTTGACATTGTTTGACTAGGTTTGACCTTACTTGCTATTTAAGTCCAAACAGAAACCCTAAGACCAATTCTTCTTCTTCCTCTCTCCCTCACGCCGCCGTCTTAAACCTAAAACCACAAATGGCACCTGGTTTCATCTGGGAATGTGGTGGAAGAACAGGCTCCCCTTTGAACTCATCAGCATTATGATATCTCCTCTCAAGAAAGATTCTTAAATTGGTTACATTGTGTTTTCACTTGTTTTTCATTGATTGGCCCTACTGTGTCCTTATGATGCATTCGGGTGGTGGATGAATGTTAGCATTGATGAAAACCCGCAAGAGACAGTTTGGTTGAGATGAATTGGATTTTATTGGGATCCCAAGAATGAAAGATCACAGGAATGGCTCACAAAAGTTATAAATTTTGTTTTATAATTGAAAACGTGCAATGTCTCCAGAAGATTCAAATACTTGAGAGTATGGCTAAGTGATGGTGTTTTGATAGCAATTGAAAGAACAGCTAAGTGGGTGTTTTCTGGAAAATGAAAGAATGGCTACAGCCCCAAGGTAACTTTGTTAGATCCGGTTTTCTATATGTTCAAATTGAGTTCGCATCTGATCTCTTATCATATATTCTGCATTGTGGATTTTCTTGCAGACTTATCTGATGCCAATAATCAAAGCTAGTCTGCAGGAAACGCTCAGGATCAGTGTTTTGCGAGTGCAGTTGAACACCAACTACATGTACTGTTGAAATTGACAGCGAGGGTTGGTGCAGTTCCCTACCAGAGTTGCATATCAAACTGGAAGTTTCAATTGATTCAGGATTAACTCTTTCTTAATCAAAGATTTAGTGACTAGAAGTCAGCTAGAAAGTTAAAGAATGGCTAATTGAATGGGTTTTGATAGTAATTGGAAGAGTGGCTACAGCTCAAAGGTAATTCAAATGTGTGTATCCCTGTTTTCATTCCTATTAACATTCCAATCAAAGATGTTCCAATTGAATTGAGTTTATGTTGGTTTCATGCTTTAATTTTTTTAGTGCTTCTTGGCACCTTAACTCAGTTGTCATGTACAAAGTTTTTTTTCCCATCTTAATTAACATTAGTTGTCATGTACAAAATACGCTTACAACTGATGAATGGCGACATCTCTACCATCTTGAAGATATCTCAATCAAGTGGCATGACTCAGTTTAAGCTATCATTTACGGAATGGTCAGTCAGGTGTAAGGTCATCCAAGTATATGTGTCTTCGAGTCACATCTTTCACTTGGTACCAGTCTATACACACCCTGCAGGCCAACAGCTAATGAATGATGATTTCCAAAACAAAAAGGGAAAAGAACACAAACCCAAGTGTTATGACAAGAAAGACTCACCCTAATATCCTTAAAATTGCCTCATCAAAATTGATATTAGGGCAATTTTGACTGCCCCCTCCCAAAAAAAAATCCACTTAAACTGCCCCCCCCCATTTTATAAAACATTTATTCTACCCCATTCCGTTTATTTAGAGGTTAGTTCACTATTTGGGCCCACTTTTTGTACCTATAAAGACCTAAATGCCCTCAACCCATCGGATAACCCTAGTTAATCTGTTGATTATCTCGATAATTTTTTGACGGTGGTAGATGTACATTACGGATACAGAAAAGAGAAATGTGTACCTAAATTTTTACGGCAAAACTACTGTACCTAAATTTTTTTACGGCAAAACTATTGTACCTAAATTTTATCACCAAAATATTTTTACGGCAAAACTACTGTACCTAAATTTTTTTAGGCCTTGGTATTTTTACGACAAAACTACTGTACCTAAACTACTGTACCTCTATTCCACTAGAAACCACTACCGAAAGTGCTTTCTCCACCGAAAGTAACAATTATTCAAGTCATATCTTACAACTTGGTGTAAAGAAGTAAGTCAAACAAGACTCTGGCAAACATATTCACAAGAAACAAGTAAACAGCTAAAAGTTGGACAAAAATCAATGAAAATGTGAAACAGGACTTACTGATGAGAGGATAAGTCATTATGACAGTCACATAACTTATCATGGTTGGAAAAATCTGCAAATATTTCAGCCAGGTTGAAACGAAATTGAAAATAAGGAAATGACACATAATTCCTCTCTATTGATGCAGAGCAAGAGGTGCCATAAGAGACTTCATCACTCATGTAGGGAAATTTACTTGTGGGCGAGAAAAAAATCTCAATAACTCTTGTGAAAAGTAAGAAACCTCAGGTGCTTCGAACATTTCTTGAGCTCCCGGAGCAACTTCTAGCATACCTCCATAGAAATCAGAGATGAATTCTCAAAGAGTTTGTACCCGAGACTGACTTCCATTATGGGACAGATGACCCGCAAATGTCACGGACATAAAGGAGGAGGAGAGAGAGTTGTTCTTGTGCATCTGTAGTTGGGTGGTTAGACGGTCCAAGGGCAAGCAGTAGTCAACAGATGGGGATTGAAGGTATTTGTAAACTAATACAAGGATCTCCATCATTCTGCATACAGCATGTACTCGTGCGCTAGGTTTATGGGGCTTCCGATACCTCAACACTCTAAATAGTTGGACTGAAGTTGTACAGAAGATTCAACTTAAATTTCTCATCAAAACTTTGGCGCAACAGGTAAGAGGTGGCTAGGGTCCCAATAAATTTTGGAAGTCATGTTTCGTATTCAGCTGTACTTAATCAGGGTGAAACTGGATTGTAACACCAAATGACCCTGCAGTCGTCATAATTGTAATACATAATAAAAAAAAAATCACTAACCAACACAACAAAATCATAGATTCTCATAGTTTTACTCTACTCTCTAGTTGAGTCAACAACCACTTATTCTTCTACCACTATTAATTCATCAAAATTAAAATTGAGTAACAACTCAGCAATGTTTGTGCAAACTTTTCTTGCATCAAAAATTTAGAGAAAAAGAGTGTAAATTTCTGACAGAAATTAAATCCAGAAAACAATTAATGAATTCAGGCGTATCTGAGTCACTACCTATTTCCGGATGTTTTGCGTGCTTTAATTTGTTGTCAACGATCTCCAGATCAACTTGATCTGGCTCTGGACTAACGTGATCCAGCTCTTGACTTTCTTAAGCCGATGGACGCATAATTCATTGTACGCCACATGCTTAGCGGTTCCTGGATTTCATTTCGGAATTTATTAGGTAATTAAAATTAGTCATTCAAAATTCAAAAATTGAAACTGATTTAAGAACTTCTCTAATACTTACCTTCATGGACCGCCAATATAAATTATATGAAAACCCAATTTCCGATTCCCCTCATACGATTGATATCAAAATCAATCATTTTTTTTTCATCCCTCCAAGGTATATGAGACAGAAAACCCATTTTCCATTCATAACCCATCGACGGATTTAGTGAATTAGTGATGGTGGTGGTACTCAAGATAATAGTTGTTGTGTTAGAAAATGAAGAAGAAGATGGTTAATGGATGATGGCGGATATTAGACGTATACATTTGCCATATTAACATGTGCGGTCACAGCACATGTACATATTGAAGTCCAAGTCTGCTGCAAAGACTAAGCCGGATAAATAGAAGAAGAAGTCTGCATCAGTTCAAGTCTTCCGGCGTATAACAAGAAGCAATTTGTTGTAACAAGATGTATTTATCTCCAGCATAATCGTACAATTAGTTTACTAGGTTTTCAGAATACTTCTCATGTAAACCATATAAATATTGAATGAAACTTTCACTAGTCTACACAATTTGTGAGACTCTAAATCATCTAAATCTAGATTTCTTGATGGTATCATCTTGATCCATCCTAGGACCTATCTTATTTTTTCTTCCGCAAATACATCTCTGATCTCTCACAATGGTGGATTCAATCGATCAAACACCTCCTCAAAGTCCTTCTCATCAGCACACTGAAACTCAAGTCAATTCTAATCAGCACACTGAAACTCACGGCACTTTTGCTTCCGGGAACCCTAGAACCCAAGACCCTTATATTATCCATCCAAGTGACAATCCTGCTTGATTCTGTTTTCTCCTCTCTTGCAGGGTGATAACTATGGCTCATGGGTTAGGGGAATCACAAAAGCCCTCAATGCTAAAGGCAAACTCGGATTTGTGGATGGTTCTCTACCTCCTCCAAAGGATGAACTCCAATATCAGTGTTGGAAACGATGCGACGATCTAGTCGGAAGCTGGTTGCTGAATTCTTGTCAGCCTGACATTCGTGCTAGCTGTCTATATGCACCGTCATCTCATGCAATATGGAAGGACCTCCAGGTGAGATTCTGCATCTCTAATGCACCAATTCTTTTTCGCCTGAAATCTGCCATTGCTTCCATTAGACAAGAGTCGATGTCTGTGTCTTTGTATTATACAAAGATCAAAACTCTATGGTATCAATACGACTCCCTTGTAGCGGTCACTGAAGTGTGCATCTGCGGCGCTGGAAAGTCTTTGCTCGAAAGTCTGGAACGAGATAGATCCATGGAATTCCTTCAAGGCTTACATGATAGATTTTCTAACCTACGGAGTCAGATATTGTTGATGGACCCATTCCCTACTGCATTACGCATCTTCAATATGGTGCAGCAGGAGGAGGAACAACAACATATTACTGCAAGCCCTATCCCCAACATCGAATCAGCTGCTCTAAACACAAATCGTTATGCCACTCCTTCTCAATCTGCTGCTCGACCATCTGGTAGTCATAACAAACGTCCCAGGCCTCATTGTGATTATTGCAATCGTCATGGGCACGTTCGGGACAAGTGCTATCGCCTTCATGGTTTCCCTTCCTCATCTGCATCAAACAATGTTGCTGCTAACACCACCATTGCTCCTCCAGCACATCAGCCCGCGATACCGGCATTCTCAGCTGAACAATATTCACGGCTTTTGGCTCTAATCAATCCTCCATCTGAGGATACTACTATGGAACCCAGAGTCAACTTTGCTGGTAAGCTTTTCACTATTTTTTCTTTTGAACCGTGGTTTGTTGATAGTGGTGCTACTCACCATATATGCAACTCACTATCTTATTTTAGTTCATACTCTCCTGTTAAAACTTTAATACAAATGCAACTTCCAGATGGTACATTCTCTACGATTAAACATATTGGTGAAGTAGTTTTCTCACCAACTCTGAAACTATCAAATGTTCATCATATTCCGAACTTCAAATTCAATCTATTGTCTGTAAGTCAGTTGACTAGAGCTTTGAATTGTGCAGTTCTTCTTACACACAATTCTTTTATCTTTCAGGACCTGTCCACGAACAAAGTGATTGGTCAGGGTGAGCTTCATGCGGGTCTATATCAGCTACGGGTCTCTACGTCATCGCCTAAAGTTTTGTTCAATAAAACACCATTCGACATTTGGCACTGTCGACTTGGACATCCTAGTTTAGATCGTTTCCGTTACCTTTGTAATTCGCATGATTATATGCACTCTACTTTTTCTACTACTTGTGATGTATGCCCGATGGCAAAACAAACTCGTTTATCATTTAATAAACATCGTATTTCTTCTAAACGTTGTTTTGAGCTTATACACTGTGACATATGGGGACCTTTTTCTATACCCTCTCTCACTGGGGCTCGGTATTTCCTTACCATTGTATATGATTTTTCTCGTTGCACTTGGGTGTATCTAATGCATACTAAAAGTGAAACTTGCAAATTTATCAAGTTTTTTGCTCGATATGTTGCCACTCAATACTCTATGCCACTCAATACTATATCTACAGGCACATCTTTACCTTTCTTGCCTATATTGCAACGTATACAATCTGACAATGGTACAGAATTTCTCTCTAATGAGTTTCAGGATTGGATTAATGAGAATGGTATCCATCACCAACTCAGCTGTGTTTATACTCCACAACAAAATGGAGTGGTGGAAAGAAAACATCGGCATTTGTTGACCGTTGCTAGAGCTCTTCGTTTTCAAGCTAACTTGCCGATTACCTACTGGGGAGAATGTATCCTCACATCCACTTATCTAATCAACAAAATGCCTACTCCGGTACTCTCTAAACGTTCACCATATGAAGTTCTTTTAGGTAAGCAACCTGATTATCGTAATCTTCGTGTTTTTGGTTGCCTATGTTATGCTCGCAATACTAAAATTGCCAATAAATTCGACCCTCGTGCTACACCTGGTGTCTTTCTTGGCTATCCATATAATCATAAAGGTTATATCGTTTTGGATTTATCTACAAAATCTATATTTATCTCTCGGGATGTCATTTTTCATGAACATATTTTCCCATTCAAGGATGCACAGATTCATACTGATGATTCATTTCAATCTGTCGTTCATGAACAATTTGTTTACGATGATCCTCCCATCTCTGGTTCACACTTATTGCCAGCACCAAATGTACCATGTGCAGCTCCGGGTTTATCTAATACACCTTTAACAATTATTAATTCAGGGCAAAGCCAATCATCTCCATCATTTCACGTTGTCCATTCAGATTCTGACAATGCATTAGAGTTGACGCATGTTTCTTCTCTACCTGTACGCACTAGCTCACCTGCTCCTAGTGAAGTTATCATTTCTAATTCTCCACCAACTACGCAAGAAACAGTGTTACGTCGTTCTACTAGGGATCATCATCGTCCACTTCACTTGAAAGACTATATTTGTTCTGTTACACACAGTCCTTCACAGTCTCTCTACCCTATTACTAATTATATCTCTTTTGATCAGTTTACTGCACAACATCGTGCATTTCTCTCGTCAGTTCTCACTAATGACGAACCACGAAATTTTACAGAAGCCATCAAAATTCCAGCCTGGCGTGATGCAATTGTAAAGGAACATACAGCTCTTCAAGACAATGACACATTTACTATGACTCACCTCCCACCGGGTAAAACTGCCATTGGCTGCAAATGGGTTTTTAAGATCAAATATAAACCAAATGGTGATATCGAACGTCACAAAGCACGTCTCGTTGCTAAAGGTTACACTCAACAAGAGGGCATTGATTTTCATGATACTTTTGCTCCAGTCGCTAAACTAGTCACTCTTCGTGTTTTATTGTCTGTCTCTGCTATTCACAATTGGCCATTGCATCAGCTTGATGTTAACAATGCTTTTTTGCAAGGTGATCTACTTGAGGATATTTACATGAAAATTCCTCCAGGTTTTCAAAAAAAAGGGGATACTCGCGTTTATAAACTAAATAAATCTTTATATGGGCTAAAGCAAGCATCTCGCCAATGGTTTGCTAAATTTTCTACATCCTTACTTAATGCTGGATTTGCTCAATCACGGGCAGATTACTCTCTTTTTACTTATCATTCAGGTAATGTTTCATTATTTGTTTTAGTTTACGTCGATGACATTATTATTACAGGAAATGATGCATCGGCCATTCAATCACTCAAAGAGAAACTGGAGTCTCAATTTTCCCTTAAGAACCTTGGTCGATTACAATACTTCCTTGGTATTGAGGTCTCTCGCTCTCCAAAAGGTATTTTTCTTTGTCAACGTAAATACATTCTTGACATTGTTAAAGATTCGGGCCTTCTAGGTGCTAAGATTGCTCATTCTCCCATGGAACAAAATATTAAGCTTCTTCCAAGTTCTGGTACTCCATTGTCAGATCCAAGTATCTATCGTCGTCTCATAGGTCGATTACTTTATCTACAAGTAACTCGTCCTGATATAACTTATTCAGTCAATTACTTAAGTCAATTCATGCAGCAACCATGTTCTAGTCATTTGGAAGCTGCTCATCGTATAGTACGTTATCTCAAAGGTACTGTTAGCACTGGCATTTTTCTTTCTGCCACTAGTACTTTGTCCCTAGCTGGTTATACTGATTCGGATTAGGCAGGGTGTCCCACAACTCGTCGATCCACAACAGGATACTTTACGATGCTAGGTGATAGTCCCATTTCTTGGAAATCAAAGAAACAACATACCATATCGCTTTCTTCTGCCGAGGCAGAATACCGTGCTCTTGCCAGACTCACTTCTGAATTGCAATGGTTACATTATCTTTTTCAGGATCTTCGCTTCAATATTCCGAAGCCTATTACAGTTTATTGCGACAATCAAGCCGCTATTCATATCTCTGAGAACCCAGTATTTCACGAACGAACTAAGCATATCGAAATCGATTGTTATTTTGTCCGTGAAAAACTATTATCCGGTCTCATCAAACCCACTCATATTTCATCAGCTGCTCAACTAGCTGATCTTTTTACAAAACCACTAGGTGTGGATCATTTTCGACGACTTGCTAGCAAGTTGGGCCTTCGTCCTGACTCTACTCCTGCTCCAACTTGAGGGGGGGTATTAGACGTATACATTTGCCATATTAACATGTGCGGTCACAGCACATGTACATATTGAAGTCCAAGTCTGCTGCAAAGACTAAGCCGGATAAATAGAAGAAGAAGTCTGCATCAGTTCAAGTCTTCCGGCGTATAACAAGAAGCAATTTGTTGTAACAAGATGTATTTATCTCCAGCATAATCGTACAATTAGTTTACTAGGTTTTCAGAATACTTCTCATGTAAACCATATAAATACTGAATGAAACTTTCACTAGTCTACACAATTTGTGAGACTCTAAATCATCTAAATCTAGATTT